>CM062805.1:1086532917-1086809038 GCA_031772625.1 Pinus tabuliformis | reverse complement strand
ACTTGGTGCTTAGAGGAAGTTTAACTTTATTCCTTCAGTCTTGGACGGTCTCATTTGGTCTGATTCTATAAGAAGATGATTGTTTAAGTTTTTCCCAGTTGTAGGTTTTTTTCCTTGGGGTGGAGCCTATATCTTATGTTCTTTGTGTTTAGTGATCATATTTTTATAATTGCTTGATGAAGAAATAAAACAAAATATTAAAAATGTCACCCAATATCACAAGTAATTATCAAATAAAAGAATTCAACATTAAACTACAACTACCTTTTAAATTTTTTACAAACCCTTAAAATAAATAACAAACAAATATTTCACAAACCTGCAAAATAAATAATAAGCTTATATTTGTAAGTATAGATATTGTGGTAATAACAAGCAATGGATTTGTATCAACACAAATAATATTAATAGAAAACATCTTTTGATAATTCTTTATACTTACGTGCTACAGGTTTGCTCATCTCTCATCGTTCTTTCTTGACTTACAGTGTTCCCAAAAAGGTTCTTTGGCTTTATTTCCTCCATTACCTACGTTGCAACCCTAAATAGAAACATAATAGAATCACCTCTGGAGATAATATTTTCCATTCATGCGTGTTCTTATATATTGCTCACATATATACTAATGGAGAATTAAAGAAATCATGCTCTGAATCATGGTGCTAATTCGATGTTAGTGTTGTAGAATGAAAGAAAGGATGATTATTGTTCTAATAATTATGCAACATGCAAATATCTGGATTATAATTTGTTCAAGGAAAACAACACATTGTTGGCTTTATCTTGCCACGCATTCTCTAGTTGTGGTGTCCACATGTCTACAACCATGATGAATTTATAAGGCAAAGATGGAGGGTTATCAACCATGATGAAAATTTATCAACTCATAAATTTTCTAAACATTTCATATTAGAGTTAAGTCTAGCATTAGTTCACTCTGCAAAAGTAACTATTCAAATATAGGTTATAAGATGCATTGGAGACAACGATGGTTGCAATAAGACATTCGTTTGTTTATTCCAATCAAATAACTTAAAAAAATAAAATTAAATAAATAAAAAAAATTAAAGAACTTTGGTTACATGACTGTTATGAAAATGAGTCAAAAGGAATTAACAAGTAGTGAGTGCCATATCGTTCGCTATATCTAGCCTTAAAAAATTATTTGTATTAAAATGTGAGAGCTGTAAGACAATATGGTATGTACATTTCTGAAGTAATTTAGTATCATAAATACAATTGAATTATGCCATAGATAATACATTATTTATTTTCATAATTTCTTAGGGTAAAAAAAAAATATTATTTTGTTTTAGCGTTTTTAATTACAATTCAAATATATAATTGTTGGTCTGATTTTAAAATATATTCTTGATTACATATGTAAATTTAACCGTTTAAAAAAGCCAATTACATTAAAATTGTAAAAAAACTCACAATTCAATTTTATTCAACAAATTAAAATTTAAAAATTCACAATTCAATTTTATTCCAACAAATTAACATATTAGAATAAAAATTATGTTGAAAAAAGAATCTAAACCTATAATAAATAAACTACAACATAAAAATAGACAACTTAGAACACACAAAAGAAATATTAAAACTTTGGGCCTTCTGGTTTTTTCATTATTAATGATGTATGAGATTGTGCCGGTGATTGATATGACTAGGCCGACATCCTTTAATTTCTTCGTAACTCCCTTTCCTTTTCCAGTTCACTGTCTTCCATTCCCTGGAGTTCCACCGACTAAAGCACGGCCTGAGCCAGTGGTGATTTTTCAGAAAGCAATAAGACACAGTTTGCTTCCAAACGAATGCTATGTTGAAGTTAACGCCAAATAAACTTAAATAAGGATTTGGTAAGTTTATTAATGGAATCTTTTTATGTATCTTGACAATCATCAGTACAAGGTATCATCAAAAGTCAAGATGAACCGTTACAATCCCAATGACAATGAAAAGGGGTAAAACCAAATTTCTAAGTATTTTTTAATCTAGCTGATTTTTTTTTTTTTTTTTTTTTTTTTTTTTTTTTTTGAAGATTTTTGTTTTTGTTTTTATTTTTATTTTTGTTTTTTAATTTAATTTTTCTAAAATCAAATAAAATTTATTGAAATCACAAATTTAATAGATAATTTTCATTTATTTATTTTTTAATTTAATTATATATTTTTTATAGTAAAAAATTAATTTAACAAAATTTATTGAAAACACAGACTTAATTTAATAAAATTTATTGAAATCACAAATTTAATAGATAATTTTTATTTATTTATTTTTAACTTAATTAAATATTTTTTACAATAAAAAATTAATTTACATTCATATATTTGAGTGCATAGTCTTCCATATAAATTTTTATATTATAGATTTTTTTGAACGAGGGATGATAATAGCAAGACCTGTCCAAATTGTAATATAATAGAGAAAGGTGTTCGGATAAAATTACTGGTTTCATGAGAGGCAAATTCGCTCAAAGAGATAGTAAATTCTCTTCCCACGGTAACTTTGACATTTTGGAAATGGTTAGGTATAGTTTTTTTATTTGACTTTCAACACTATCATCAAAGGGGAGAAGTGTGAAGTGGCATTGTTTAAATATATTAAGTTTTGGATTTTTTTAGTTGGAATTGGGTCAATTTTTTTTGTTTTTGTTTTTGTTGTTTAAAATAAGTTTTTGATTATATATGCGAATTCAATATTTTAAAAAATTCTCAAGACATATTAGTTGTAGAGAGTTTTCCACTCAAACTTATAATTACAAAAAATTATTGCTAGATTTTAAACAAATTAAACCAAAAAACCTTCCAAAATATAAAGCATATTACATTTTAAAATACCTTACCCTAAATAAACTTCACTTAGATTAACAATAAATAAATAATTAAATTTTTAAAAATATTTTATTTCAAATACAACTATTTTTATTTTAATAATAAATTAAAAAAATATTTTAGAGTTTTACTGTTAAACATGAAATTAATTGCTTATTAGATTCTACCATCTAAATAAATTCAACATTCAAAGAATGAAATTATTCTCGAAATCATGAAACAAGAAAATTGTTTCATTTGGTAATATTACTTTACTTGCGAGGATGGCGTGCAGTTTGTTATGCTATTGAAAACGATGACCTTGGCATTTCTTGAAAAGTATACATTAGAAATAAATTCACATTTTAAAAATGAAATTATTTTCGAAATCATAAAATAAGAAAATTGTTGCTCTTGGTAATATTACTTTACTTGCAAGGATAGCGGGTAGTTTGTTATGTTATTGAAAACGATGGCAATGGGATTTGTGGATAAGTATATATAGAAAATCCCATCATATTACAAAATCAAAAATGAAATCTCATTATATAGGATTTATTAGGGTGATTACAGAGAAAATTAACATAAGTGGAGAGCTGATTCAGAAGGTATGACATGGACTCTGTAGAGTGAATCCCCTAATCTTGTAGAGTGAATCTCATCATACTACAGAATGAAATAGAAGTCTAAAGGATTTATCAGAGACATTACAAAGAACGCTATCACAGTGGAGAGCTGCTTCACAAGGCAGGACATGGATTCTGCTTATTCACCACAGAAACTCTTGTTGTTGAAGATGAGAAGCAGCACAAAAGTAAGTCATTCCACAACTACTACAAACTTACAACAATATTAACATCCTGCAAATATTCTCATCTATGAGGAGCTTTGGGGGCCTATAGATTACAAGAGAATAGCAGAAATTCTTCACTAAACATGTTAGTAGCGTACTGATCATCTTGGCGGTTGGAGACAGAACTGGTGTTGAAGCTCTCTTTCCTCACAAACCCAGCAGGGGCTTTCTTGTCATGATTCTGAGTACAAAATTTGACTGTCATTTTCTGCATCTTTCTATTTATATACATTGTTTGAACTCCTGTACAAAATTTCCCACAGAATAGAAACAAAAGATATTACAAGTGACTTAAGCTATTTGGCTAGCCAGAAAGGAAAAGAATTCAAAACAAAGATGTTATTACTAATCAAGTTTGACACCAGAATAGATATGCAAGATGTTATTACTAATCAAGTTTGACACCAGAATAGATATGCATATTAAGGGACACAGCCACCTTTAAAGGAAAAGAAACAAATAATACTAAGATCCCCAGATATATATATAACAATAGTGTGGAGTTATTTCAACGAGGCTTGTCAAGGTAATCCCAGCTATTGTGGATCATGAGTCATTACTTTAAGAGACAATTACGAGATCAGTTTCAAAGCAGAGCTGTAGGAGATGGATCAAACAACAGAGCAGAACTTTATGCTTTTTGGTAGATTCTGAAAATAGCAATAGAGAAAGGTTTAAATTGTCTACAGGTGATAAGAGATTCCAAACACATTGCAGAGAGGTCAAATGGAAATTTCAATCAGGAAAATTTGCAGCTGGCCCATCATTGGACGAAATCAGAGAAGCAAGGAAAAATTCCATGTCATTATCTTTTCAGCATGTCTGCAAGGGATAAATATGAAGGCTGATATATTGTTCAAGTAAGCACTGAGGATGCAGAACAGATGGATGGAGATGATTGAATACCCCATCTGGACCTTCTCATTCAATCTATTTCTAATCAAGCTATTATAGTAATGACCTTTTGGATGGCTGTTTTGGAAGCAGTGTCAAAACTTAAACATCATACTTACCCTAAATTATTATAACTGTTTACACGCTTTCCAGGACTTTAATTGCATACCATAGTTACACATAAAAGCCACGACATTAATCACATAACAGTTTGAAATAGTTCAGCATGCCTTCATAACATTGGAGATATTCCAACTGTGTTCATATTTTTCACTAATCTTGGATGACTTTAATTACAGTTCTCAGACCCTCTCCTTTAAGCATGTGATCAAATGCCTTGTTGATGTCAGCAAAAGAAACCTTGTCTGTAACAAATTTATCCAGTTGAAGCTCCTGCAAATTTAACAATCAAGGAAGGAAAGATTAAAACCATAATTATAACTCTAATTAGATATGATAAGCATAGATTGCTCCCGTCATGGTACGGACAAAAAAAAAACAACTGGGAAATATGACCACACAGTATTATCTACAATTATGGTTTAAATAAGCTGTTACAACTATGTTATGAAGTCTTACCCCATTCAAATACATCTCTACAAGGCCTGGCAAATCAGTACGAGGCTTATAATTTCCAAAGAAGGTTCCTTTCAACGTTTTCTCGCTCATAAAGTTTACAGGATTCGTTTTAAAGACTGCGTCTGAACGAGGGACCCCTGTTAAAACGGCTACACCCCAACCCTGCAAAAACAGAACTCTGATATCAAACATATGCATTGCCTGCATTTTCTTAATTAAATCGAAGCAATCAGTTTAAAGCTACAGCTTAGAATTGAAATGATTGATGTATCTTAAACCAAAGGAAACCAAGAGCTAGTACATCATGGCAGCATTCCACAGCTTGAACCATGGCCTCAATACTCCCTGTGCATTCGACGCTGCAGTCCACCCCTCCATCAGTTTTTTTCCACAATTACCTGTAAACATTTTTTATAAGTGTTTGGAAATTAAGAGTCTACACTGCTTTGAATGGATGGTGAATGAGTGCACTCCATGCGAAAACTTAAAATCTCCCCCACCTAAGTACTAAAGTACCACACTAGTCAAAAGCAACCAATACTCTGATCTGGGAGAGAGTTTGATGATCATTTTGGGCAGCTCAACGTACCTGCTGAATAGGTTTTTCTTACTCTTTAGGGTTTATAAATTCCGTTACTCCAAATTGTTTTGCTGAGAAAGGAAAGATTACAAGAAAGGTTAAAAAGGCAATTCTACAAGTCAACATATCAACATATGTACACAGATTTTCCACATAATTCATAGGAGTAAAGTATGAATACCTTTGTAAACTAAGCAGTCAAATAACGGCATACAAGAAGCCTCTCGCTCCACAAACACAAAATTGTAAACTAAGTAGTCAAATAACTGCATACAAGAAGCCTCTTGCTCCACAAACACAAAAGAAAAAAATCTCTTACACCTTAATATTAAAAGATAAAATTATTATTTATAAATATTTTAACATATACAATTTGGTGCTTGGTGCTTTTTTCTGCTCTTCTCAATACAACAAGATTCAGTGCTACTTCAAATTCAATTTGCCACAAATATTCTGCACTGCCTATTATTCACTTTTCAACATAATATATGGACACTCTCTCAAGGAGGTAGCAGAATTTTGACCTACACCATTTGATGCTCATGTTTCACATTTCAGCTCGCACAGATGATAGGGTTCTTTAAGCAAATTAAGAGAAACATTGAAATTGCAAAATTCTGCGTAGAACAATAACTTGTCAAGAGCTTGAAACATAAAACTTGGAAAAAAAAAAAAAATAGAGAAAAATCACTTAGCAAAGGGCCAATAAATCAAATAACTGAACATTTGAAAAAAAATATATCTTATATTGATTCAGTACCAATAAATCAAATGATTGAACAAGCTTATTGAAGCCTACAAGGATAGAACTATTATGAAGAAAACAGAAAAACAGTATCCAAATGGCCATATGGTGATGGTCCTTTTATGGCACAATCGGTTATAACAAATTAAAAATGAAAGGAATTCAGCTATACTAAGTTACAGAAACCTTGTTAATTTAAGCAATAAGTTCAAGGATTGTTCGAGAGCTTCCAATTTAATACAATCTGTTAAACGATATTTTACTTTAAAAATGTGCAGAACAATTAGGTTCCAGAATCCCCAAAATTTACCATGATGATAGACTTGCATTACATCACTCGGATGAATGAGGTCCTCATTAAAGTTTCCCATAATGTAGAGATATCCATGAAAGTAACACCATGAATTATGTGCAAATTCCTCAAATTTACAATAACATGATGTTCCATGCGGTTCAGCCTCAAATTTTGCTGGATACTCTCTCAAGGAGATTACAGAATTTCAACATACGGTATTAGATGCTCATGTTTGACATGTCTGCTCACACGGAAGATAGGGTTCTTGATGTAAATTAAGAGAAAAATTCAAACTGCAAAATTTGTGTAGAACAATAACTCATCAAGGGCTTGAAATATAAAACTTGAACAAGCAATTTAAAAGGGGATTAAAAAATCACTTCGAAAAGGACCAAAACACACAGGGCAATTGGGAAAAAAAATCTTCTTTTGATTCACTACCGACAAATCAAATGATTGGCCAGCTTATTGAAGCCAACGAGGATAGAGCCATTATGAAGAAAACAAAAAAGCGGTATCCAGTTGGAGATATGGTTATAGTCTAATTATGGAATGATCAGTTATAATACATTAAAAAGAATGGAATTCTCAGCTATGGCACGTAACAGAAACCTTGATAGTTTGGTCAATAAGTTCAAGAATTGTTCGAGAGCTGATGTGCTAAACGATATTTTACTTCAAAAATTGCAGACCAATTAGCTTCCAAGATCCTTAGAATTTAGGATCATGATAGATTTGCATTACAGCGCTCGAATGAATGAGGTCCTCATTAAAGTTCCCCGTCATGTAAAGATATCCACGAAAGCAACAGCATGAATTATGTGCACAGAATAGTCCCTAGAAAAAGGTTTGAGGACTTTAAAACTGCAACATATACTAATATGCATACAGTGGAACATAAAGAGGGCACTTGCTATTAGTACTTACAGCAAGCCCAACAGCCCCTAGGCCAAACACTGCTACTATCGAACCCTTCTTGGGTTTGCCTGCGTTCAAAGTAGCACCCATCCCTGATTCCACAACAAAGAAGAATTTTACACAACAATTCCAGTCAAAGAAACCATTATGAATGATTTTATAATTATTAACAGTACAGCAAGCAAAAGTCCTCGCAATTGACATGCCCACTTTGTAAAACACTATACATTGTCAACGTGCCCACTTTGTAAAACACTATACATTGTCAACGAGGTCAATTATTTCATTTCTTCAGTCAAACTTAATATATTATCATCTCAAAATTACTTATAAAATCTTCTACAATTCAGGAAAGTAGTTTTTGCATAAATGGCAGGCTGCATCCAGACTTGGAGTCGCTCTGCATTGAGTAAATTCTGTTTTGATAGGAGATCCAAGGGCAATATAGGCCTTGCGGGGCAGGGGGTTTTAGAGATGAGCATGGTAACATTCCAGGGAGGTTAGACAAGTTTTGGAATAGAATACCTAACAGGTAAGCAGAGATAACTTGTAAAATCTTCTACTATTCAGGAAAGTAGTTTTCGCATTAATGGCACGCTGGATCCAGACTTGGAGTCCCTCTGCATTGAGTAAATTCTGTTTTGATAGGAGATCCAAAGGCAATATAGGCCTTGCGGGGCAGGGGGTGTTTAGAGATGATCATGGTAACATTCCAGGGAGGTTAGACAAGTTTTGGGCACAACACACACATATATATGAGAGCACTGGATTTATCAGAGGGTTGGTGGATGGGAGATTGCTGAAGAAGCTGTGGTCTCTTTCCCAATTTCCCTGTGATCCCAGTTTCTGTGGGAAAACTCTCAACATCCAATAAAGGTTGCCAACTACACTCAAGGGAATCAAGTTTTTCTTAAACTCTCAATGAAATTTTGTTTTTTCCTTCTAGCAGAACCCTTTCATTCAGATGTGCTTTTGCATGCTGCAATCTAGAAAAGCTTCTTGTCACTTTCATCGTGCCAAAACATGAAGAGTGTAAGTTTCAGACAATAATCACAGACAATAATCTAAAAAGATTTTGCGAACAATAAAACCCTGAAAAGCATTCTTTCAGATTTAATTGTTCAGAACAGAAAACTTGCAAAAGTCTGCAACTGGTTAGTTGATGAGAGCAGTGAAGAATTCCTTCAAATCATGAAAAAAGTGATGTCTATAAATATTTTCAGGTGGAGTATTCTCACAATTAATGTCAAGCACTTATCTTCATCGTTAATATCATGTTTGCATACTGTAAGTCATTGTGACAAAATCCAATGCTTTCACTCTCGCCTGATAACATCTTCTCCCGAAAATTGACCTCATCTTCCATGCAATCCAGTCGGAATCCAGCAACCTCAACGTCAGGACATAGCGCCAACGCTGTCTTTAACCAGTTTCTGGTTTTAATAACAAAAGATTCAGTAAAGAAAAAGAAAAAAGTACATCACAAGCAATTTGATAAAGATCCAAGAACAACCCTGAGGCGCATCCAGAGCTTTGGTTGCCGAGGGCCGAATATGTCAAGGTGATGAAATTCCCACAACTTTGATGCTATTTTAGCAGATATTTCAGGATTTTTCAAATCAGAGGGCGACAGTGTCTAAGTCTCTCGTACAAATTAAAAAAAAACTGTCAGAATTCAGTGATTTTGATTTAAAGAAACATCTTCAGTGAAGAATTAGTTGAAATGTCTAAAGTTTCAGATTTAATTGTTCAGAACAGAAAACTTGCAAAAGTCTGCAACTGGTTAGTTGATGAGAGCAGTGAAGAATTCCTTCAAATCATGAAAAAAGTGATGTCTATAAATATTTTTAGGTGGAGTATTCTCACAATTAATGTCAAGCACTTATCTTCATCGTTAATATCATGTTTGCATACTGTAAGTCATTGTGACAAAATCCAATGCTTTCACTCTCGCCTGATAACATCTTCTCCAGAAAATTGACCTCATCTTCTATGCAATCCAGTCGGAATCCAGCAACCTCAACGTCAGGACATAGCGCCAACGCTGTCTTTAACCAGTTTCTGGTTTTAATAACAAAAGATTCAGTAAAGAAAAAGAAAAAAGTACATCACAAGCAATTTGATAAAGATCCAAGAACAACCCTGAGGCGCATCCAGAGCTTTGGTTGTCGAGGGCCGAATATGTCAAGGTGATGAAATTCCCACAACTTTGATGCTATTTTAGCAGATATTTCAGGATTTTTCAAATCAGGGGGCGACAGTGTCTAAGTCTCTCGTACAAATTAAAAAAAACTGTCAGAATTCAGTGATTTTGATTTAAAGAAACATCTTCAGTGAAGAATTAGTTGAAAAGTCTAAAGAACTTACCCTGGCATTCAGAAATTCCTCAATGCGGCCATTAGGGAAGGAAGCCAGGAGACGGGGGCCCTGCCCGAGCCTGGAAATGCACTCAAATGCCCTAATCTCGTATTCTCGATCAAAAAACGCATTCGCACGGGCATCTCCATAGATCCGAACCTTGACCTTCCTAGGATTTTCCTCCTCTCTGGTCTGCCAACTGCACTTGAAAATCTCATTCGTCATGCCGCCCGTGAGAGGCCTGATTTCCATCTTCTTTTCGTCGATAACGTCCGCCCAATGCAGAGCGAGGGTTTGCAAAGTACCCTCGGCTTCTTTGGGCAAAATAGAACTCTGTTCTGTGGTAGCGGCCATGAATAACGACTCGAAATTTCTGCGCTGCAGAATTCTGTTGAACTCAGAAAAGAATGGATCGTGCATAAGGCGGAAGATAACTGCAGGAAGTTAACACGACCCGCCATTCCCTCGCAGAACTACTCCCTCGCAGAACTGTCCCGCCAGAATCCGATGCCACGTGTCAGTACGAGGAACGAAGGATCCATTCAGAATCCGATGCCACGTGTCAGCACGAGAGCCAAAGGAACGACGAAAGTCTGTTCCAAAGGAAGGCCTATCGGCCTAATTAGAAAATGATTTTTTGATTGTGTATATATATTTTTTTATTAATTATTTTTTTAGGAAGACTTTTTTCAGAAAAGTGGGGTTAAGAAAGACTATGCAGCATATAGAACAATAATTGTTTTTCTATTTTGATGATTTTGTTTTTTCATTTTAATGGCTTCTTTCATACCATAATTGTTTATTCATTTTAATGGTTTTTTTATAATTATTTTAATAAAATATTTGTAATATATTTTTTTGATTTATTTGTAATAATGGAGTGAAAGCATGAATATGTGTTACATTTTTTTTTTTCATTTTAATGGCTTTTTTTATACAATAGTTGTTTCTTCATTCTAATGGCTTCTTATATAATCACTTTAATAAAATATTTTTAATACATTTTCTTAATTTATGTGTAATAATGGAGTGGAAGCATGAATATGTGTTACATTTTTGGGCCAAATGGGGCAATGAAATTTCAAGTTTTCCATCTTGTATGAAATTGCAGTGCTCAAAATTCATATAAGCATTGTGAATTTTGATTCAGAGAAAAAAGACAATATGTGGAGAATTATATTGTTGTCCTAATGATATTTTTTGTAAAAGAACTAAGTGTCCTATAACCTCTCAATTTTCCATTAAATGCACTATATGTCCTCGCAATTTTTTGCAAAACTTAAGAGGTATCTTAACATAACTTAGTCTAAAACATGTGAATTTTAATATATATATATATATATATATATATATATATATATATATATTATCCACATGGAGAGACAGAGGGTCATTCCTGAATTTAAAATGATCAACTCCGCCACTTAAGCACAAATTTTGCTTGGAGTCTGCTAGGGTACAAAATGGAAGAGGAGCTAAAGCCAAAACTTTTTTTTAGGCCCTCAATTCCATCTAGCCCTTAAAACACTCGATCAAGGGTTTAAGAAAACCCAAAACCCTAGATAGAGCCCTAGAGCTATCATAATTATCTAAAAAAAAGTTTATCAATACTTGTGTTTAAATAAATTATAAAATTTATTTATTCCACAAAAATATTTTATGGTTTTGTTATGTTTTTATTATTTTAAAAATATATATTGCAACCAGTATTTATAAAACATACATTTCTAAAAGCATATTCACAGAGGTACACTTATTCATATAAAAAATTATAATATTATCAAAATCAAATTGATAAATTTTCTTATTTTTAATCAATTTATTGTTTAAATTATAACATCAAAAATTTACATCATAGTAAAAGCTAATTTTTAAGTTACTAAATTATAAATATAAGAATATTACAATTTCAATTGCCACTGGGATAAAAAAAAAATTCAAATCTATAAACCAAAACACTAAAGATATAATGAGAAATTAATGCACACCATTGTTAATTACCTATTCTAATATAATTCGTAATTAAATTTGTTTTTTTTTATCAATCAAATACTCACAATTTTAAAGTTTGCATATCATTATTGATATTTAGATAAATTTTAAAATTTTCAGCTTTGAGGTTGGATTGAGTTTTATGGCTTGATCAAACATCACTTTTTTCACCAAAAAGCCCCCTTCTTGGCCAAAAAGTGCAACAAATCTCCATGCTTTCACCCAATCTGCTATATAAATAGAGCTCTTATGGATCTAGGATAAGCTTAATTATGAAAGTGAGTTGGGTGAGCTAAAGAGGTTGAGGGAATATTAGGTGTAATGTAATTATTACATTTTATATAATATTTTTGCCCAACTCTGTCCAATTTTTACTAGGATGCTAGAAATATTGAGTAAAAAATAATACTATAATATTACATTTTACCCAATATTTCCCCCTCAAATAGTCCACTTTTATTGTAATTTTTTTGCATAAAGTTTAAAAGTAAAGAAATCTTTGTAAGTAAGTGTAGGGTCATGTCTGTCTACACAGAAAATCGGGGAGAACTTTTGGGTGTCACAACCAATAGGGGCCCAACTTCAGAGAGACAAAACTCACTAAAGTAAGTGGGGGAACAGGGAGGAACTTTTGGGTGGCACAACTAATATGGGCCCAACTTCAGAGGCAAAAAATCACTAAGGTAAGTGGGAGAATAACGAAGGGGAACAAATTCAACTATAAAATTAGTAGGGGTGAGGGGAAATATTGAATAAAATTCAATATTTAGAATGGGAGCCACTAGAAATATTAGGTAAAATGTAATAATATTACTTTTTAATTAGTACTCCTCGAACCTGGCTGTGTTTTTTATTGAATAGGGGTGGTAATAAATATTAGGTAAAATATAATATTATGATATTATATTTTATCCGAGATTTCCTTTTACCTGACTTTTTATTAATTTTTTTTATATTTGAAATTCATAAATAAACTTAACTCTGATGTAAATATTTAATCAGTGTAATAAAACATTGTAATGTTTAACATTTAAAATATAAAATAATTAAAAAAATAAAAATTTAAAATTAATAATTATATTTATAATTAATCATAATAAAATTAAAATTAAAACAAATAAATTTAAACCAATTATATATTATTAAATTAAAATTTTCCTTTTAATAAATCATAAAACATCCAAAAATTTACACCATTTAAAAATTTAAAATTTATTATTAAAATTATTCAAAATGTGTTTAAAAGAAAAACACAATAAAAATAACTATAATTAAAATACTTACATTAAAAAAAACTCCGCTTATACTCTTTAGCCAACCATCAATAAAGAAAATAGTAAAATATGCCATCACAATCTTTACACAGAAAAACATACAGAAAATTCTAAAATATAGAAAAGGTTATGGATGACAGCATGGAGGATAGACTTGTAACTTCTACCAACGAGTTTGAAGGTGTATCCATTGAAAAACAAATCGTGAGGTAATAAAATCTAAATGTTTGAAAAATCAAACTTCTTCATAATTTATTTTAACTCTAATCATAGAATCTTACTGTTTTGAAAATTGAACTTCTTTCTAATTTATTTTAACTCTTAATATATAGACCAATAGTTCATTCGGTGGTCTTTATCCTTATCCTTATAAAATCTAATATAAATATATAGACAAATAGCTCATTCGGTGGTCTTTATCTTTATCCTTCGAAGTAATTGGCGTACCTTCACCTACTGGATCCAACCGGCAACCGTTATCATGATCCGACAATAAAACAACCATGCGTGGCGTATGACATACTTGTCGAATGAAATCATCTATGACAACTTGGATCAAAGCAATTGGTTTGGTTGGAGTGAATTATCTCTGTAATTTTTTTTAGTTGTAAAATTGGAAGAAAGTTTATATTTGAAGAAATTTGATTTTTTTCACCCTTTCATAATTTTGGGGTTAAAATGTATTTAGGTGTGAATTCTAATTTATTTTATTAATTTTACTTGGAGCATGAAAACGTTTACATAAAATAATATAATATTATATTATATCTTTTACACACTAGACTATAAAGTACTTATTCGTGGAATAATGATGATGATGGATGATGATTAACGTCTATTAAGACTAATGTGTTCTATCAGACCTCAAGGAAAGAGAGTCTAATTGTCATTCTTCAAAATCTTGTTTCTATGATCAAGGAACAGTGAAAGAAGCATTCCAAGATCGATAGTTGGGTTGGCTTAATAAGTCAAGAAGATTGGAGGTGTGGCTGATGATAGGGAAATGAGAGTGGATGTGGGCAAGAGCCAGGCAATCTAAAAGTAAGTGTTTTTCATCTTTCACCTTCTTAGTATCACAAATCTGACAAATTCTATCATCTGAGGGAGTCTTGGGAGTAAACCATTGTCTTGTCTCACTCCGAAGCTCATGAGAGTTAGTTCTAATCCTAGCAATGTTCATTTTCTTCTTAGTCTTAATCAACATAGAGAGATAATTCTGGTTATCAAGGGTGGGGTTGGTCACCTCCTTATAGTACCTTGGCTTCTTTTACCCTCCAAATCCTTAGCGTCCCACATATTGTCCTTAAAACTAAAGGTAATAGTATCTTTGATAGTGTCCTTGCTTCCCATGATTATCTCCTCCTTAATCCTCCAAAGGTTGAGCCAAGACTGAGCATCCTGATGCCACCCACACTTGAAGCTTCTTCTTATACATCAGATATTTAAACATAGTCACACTTTCAATGCGGGACAAGCCAACTTCGATCAAGAGGATATGATAGGGAGTATTTCCCATGATCTTGAGGTTATAGGTTATGAATTTCTTTTGGATTATCTCAATCTTTCTCCACGACTCCATAGATATACTGCAACCCCAAACTTCACACCCGTATAAGATAACAGGGGTGACGAGAGTCTCAAAAAGGAACCTTTTTTTTACTCCAAATATACAACTTAGTTGACTTACAATTGTTTTCAAGCTCATAATAAGCTTTCCAACCTCCAATAATTCTTTTCTCGATGTTGTGATTCAAGTTGAGTTGGAGGAAATCTAATACTCAAATATTTATAAGAAGAAATCTGCTCAAGACAATGGTTATCATAGATGAAACTACCATGGGTAATATTTTTGGATTTAATGATCATGCCTTTAGTCTTGTTAGTATTAACAATCATACCCATCTTGGAGCAGTAGACATGAAGAGTCTTAAGCTACTCATCTAGGTCATCATTGCTCCTTGCAAGAAGAATGGTATCATTAGCATAAAGGAGAAGAATAATGATAAGACCAGTGAGCTTGGTGCCTTTGCACCCCGCTGTTTCCAGACACTCCTCTAATTTATCGATGTAAATACAAAAAAGACTAGGGGAATGGGACAACCTTGCTTAACCCCAATATTAAATTTAATATCTTTATACCATCCTTCATTGATCTTAATCTTGGCAATGACAGTCTCATAGAGGTGAATCACAACAATCCTCAGTTCAGGAGGAACCATGATCTCTTCAAGCCTCTCCTAGAGCTTATCTCTGGGGACAGTGTCAAAAGATTTTCTAAAGTCCACAAAACAACAAAAGAGATCGATTTTGCTATTGTGACATTCCTCTGCGATGATTCTAAGGGTGACAAGGCGGTTGATAACTAATTGATGTCTCCTAGAACCAACTTGCCCTTTAGCTCTTTTACCCTAGTTCTCAAGCCAAAGGCTAAGCTTTTTTTCCAAAATGAGCCCATAAAGCTTGGTTAGGATGTGGCTAATCATAATGGTGTTGTAGTTAGAGGGAACACTTTTGTCCCCATTTTTGAAGATAGGCACAATAAGGTTTTGTATCCAAAGCTTAGGGAAGCCATGCTTTACATCCAAATTGAGAAGCTTGTGGAGATGAGGAATGAGGATAGATTTTCCCATTTTAAAGATCTCAGCTTGGTAACCTTCAATATCTTTGGCTTTCCCATTAGCGAGCTTATTAATCCTAGACTCAACGTCTTCCAAAGAAAAAATATCATCCTTAATACGATTGTTTAAGATGGTGCTCATAGTGTTCGGAGAGACATAGAAGATATATATATATATATATATATATATTGTTTGTCAAATTGTTTGTGATCCTCCAGGCTTGACCTATGGTTTGAGGAGTCGCGACGCAAGGGCATCTAACTAACCCGTCAAAGTCACCGGAGGATCGCTACACCAACCCTTAGCTGATTGAATTTTTTAGCATGTTTGCTCCCCTTAGCACAAAGCACAACCACCCCTGTGAGGTTTGATGTTGGGTTGCATCGCTGACAAAGGACATTGTTGACAACTCAACCGGTTGTGCTAGTGAGACTTAACAATATATATGTGTGTGTGTGTCAAAATATTTATGTAAGAAAGCATTAATTTTTATATTTTTAATTTTTGAATACATAAATTGATTAAGAACCTTAAAAAAAGTTTTGAGACAGTGAATCTTTGAATATTAAACAATTTAAATGTATGATTTTCCAAAATTTAGATGCCATTTTGGACAAAAATATTAAGAAAATTGTTCAGAAATAATTCATTTCCTGAGCTATATATATATAATCCATTAAATTAATTTAAATTATTAATTGAATTAATATTATAAATTTTAAAAATATATATATATTTAATATATTATAATGATTATTTATTATTTATTATAATAGTTAATTAAAAATTCAGTGATGGTTATTAAGATTATTAAATCAATTACAAAAAATATCCATTTTTGTTTGTTTAGATCATATTTTTCTGCAGTCTTCTATTTTAAGTTTTCCAGGTTTACATATTTGTAGCAATTTTAACTGTATGCCATCCATTTTTTCTTCAGCTTTCCAATGCGTTAAGATTTCCTTCCTATTGAAGTTTCTTTTGAATTCAGTTCCCTATGTTTTCTTAAGCAGTGCTTCTGTTTATTAATAAATCAATCTATCTCTGTATACCAAAAAACCAACTAACACGATTGATCAAGTGATTGCATAGAGGAAGCTAAATCAAACTTGGGATATAAAACAAAATGTTGAACCTCCACTCATCAATCTTGGAGAAACTGTGGAATCGACTGCTCTAGGGAGTATTATTGACAATTTTTACTTCCTGGAAGAAAAAGGTCAATGCCAGGCTATACAGATGATGACAGGGAATTATGTTGGGAAATAGTTGAAAATGGGAATTGCAGTAGGTTAAATTCAGATCAAATTTAACAATGAGTGATTATGATGTTGTAGATTCAACTGACAATGATTATGGTGTTGTAATTAATAGTTTGGAGGTTATATAAAAATGGCAATTTGATGCAGCTGAGAACCAACGGCATTGAATCGTTATTGAGATGGTAGAAAATCAACCAATGGTATTGAATCATTCTTGAAATGGTAGAAAATCAATCAGAGGTGTTGATATATATTTATAAAATGTTGACTAATATATTATGTTGAATTATGCAATTAACCATTCATTTATTTTTGAAAAAAATATGTACAGAAATCTGGAGGTCCACTATTGAACAACACGAGGATTTATACTTCAATTGTAAAAAGTGGAATAATAATAGCATTATCGTTTATGGATATTCATAATAAAATAGTTTATTTGTTAGGGGAATTTTAGATGCCTGTCTTCTTGTAACGAAGGTGCAGTGGCCAGATTTCATTTAAAAGATTAAAACCTAAGTAATTTGGAATATCAGGTGAATTTCTTAATATACTTTAATATCTGGTTATGAATCATGACTTAATTATTTTAAATTATCAAATTTATACATCAATCACAATTTTTTTTTTTAAATAAGTATCTAAGCCATGGGAAAAAATAATAATATATATTATAATAACTTTAAAATTATAGTTTTAATATAAAAATTATAAATATGTGGTACAATGTTTGTATGCATGGTATTAGGAATTGTGCTACTGAAATGTTCTATTTAGTGTATAACAAGATTACATTTTTAGCAATCTACTTAGTGTATAACAATATTAGACTTTTAGCAATCAAACAGGTGGCATCACAATTATATGTTTGATTGTCCAATTGTACGTTACATCACTTCTATAGTACGTGGGTGACACACATAAAAAATTAATTTGCATACAGACATAATTATTTTCTGTATATTCAATTTCAAGTATAATACATTTATATAGTTGGAGTGAGATCCAACTAATTCTAATATTGGAGAGAGAGGTTAGAGAATATCTCAACAACCTCCAACACATCCAAACCAAATTACTAATGTAATCATTAATCTTAACCCTCCATTAATGCTTACATTACAAACAACGACGTTGATGTCACATAAACATATTTCGCTTGATCTTGTCTAGTCGATCTTCATTAGCACTTCTATCCACTCTGGGATCTCATAGACAATGCTCATTCTCCACCGCCAACTTCGAGCTACCAATTGATACAAATTATTTTGAACCTCATTGACTTATTTGCAGGAGTAATGATCCTTTCCCCAAAAGATTGTCAAGATACTAAACCACTCTATTGACTTACTTCCACCTATCAAAATGCAACAAACTACAATTTGGATAGTATTATAGGTAGGTAATCTAAATATTGAATGTATCCAACAGTCAATCACATAGCTTGACCTTTTTGCATACACATAAGATTACAAACACTCATAGATAACCAATAAGTGTTGCTCTTGAAGCACCGAAGTACAATAAGAATTACTAATTTATAAGAAACTATAGACATAACCAAACTAGTAAAGTGTTCTTTTGGCATCAAATAACTTCAAAAACCACCAGTTTAAATTATGCTACTCTATTCAATAATTGCCTCATCATTATATAACATATCTACAATTAATCAAAATCATATACTACTAATTACTCGTTACCACTTCTTTCACCACATACTTTCACACCACACAGTAAAAATACATATTAGATAAATAGTTAAATTATGCAAAAGATCCTGGAAATCGAAGCAGTAGCAGGCCATCTCACGTGCCTCATCTAACACTAACGACACCGAGGTGAAATCCATGAATGATCGACCAGGGTTCAAACTAAGATTCCTTTTTCATCTTTCTCCATCTCCTCGCATAACTGGACTTATCTTAGTAATGTGGATTATGGATAAATGTTTGAGAATATCCACATGCAATTGCAAGATTTTCCTTGAAGAATGCCCATTGTAGTTGATTATGACTTTGTTACAGTGATTGGTGAAGTTCTATCTATATAATCATTTCACGTAAAAATCACTTCTTGAATCTACATCCTTCTAACATAATGAACAATGGATGGGAAGGACACATTATACATTTTTCTTTTGATTCCAGGTAGTGGGCGCTATCCCTCTACATGAAAACTAGATTTTACACATAGTTTATTGATTCAATGCAAATCGCCTTCAATGAGTAAAGGTTGAATTTTGTATAAGTCAAATCAAATCCATAAACCAACAAATCTTTCCCCTATGCTGAGAAGCCTAAAGCTCATAAACTTAAAATTTTGAACCTCATGGTTACCTTGCAGACGAAAGAAAAATGCTAAAAGTTGTAATTGAGTGTTTGCATTTTGTGCTTCTAGGATACATATAAAACTAATAGTCCTCAATTGAATATTTCCTCTCCATTTACTTCCACACCATGAGGCAACCCACATCTGCTAGTACAATGATGTTGCATTGGATTTATTTAAGGGCATCCACTTCAATAGATACAATGCTTGATGAAAACACTAGCGTTGAAAAGTTGTTGATCCTTTGAATATCTTGTTAGGACACACGAATCATGAACATAATGATGTACGACCCCATATAATAGATGAAATTTTGTGTAGCAAGAATGATCCTCCTGCACGTTGAAGGGAAATATCTTACATAACAATGGATTTCTTACAGGTAGCTTTGTTTTAAAGAACTGTAACAATTAGCAAGATTCTCATGCATCCCATTTTATGACACTAGTGACGAGGAATTCCATATTATCAATTGTTGGTCCTCATTCAGCCTTAGCAACACTCGCAACAATATATTCAACAAAACCTATGTTAAAATCAGCCCTACGCAAGTTTAGAGACCACACAAAAAAAACATGAAACTATTACTTTCACACTCTCTAAGATAACCTATGTACAAAGGATCAATATTGATAAAATTGGATGATCATAGCCCCTCTCATGAGAGAACATGGGTGGGAATACTTGCAGTCAGGATTGAACAAGCTCAGTACCACCATAAAAAATTTATTTTCATGCACATAGAACTATTTTCTATATATTGAATCTCAAATATAATACTTTTCTATAGATGTGAGATCCAACTAATTATTATCTTGTAGAGAGAAGTTGAGAGAATATCTCAAAAACTCCAACAAATGCAAACCAAATGTAAGCATTGATCCTAACTTTTCTCTCGCACTAGGAAGAATGTTGTCGCTCCACTACCATCGATACAGAACATATCCATCTTAAAACATAGCATTGTTCATGTCATCTATTTATTACATGACAATCAATTTAGTCATATACTACTCTCTTCCAAAATGTATCATTTCTTATCACAAAAATATCAATGGATTTACAAAGGATTGAGGTTAGTAAACATAGAAGGATCATGTAGCCATGAAAATGGAGAGTTGATGAATTTAGTTCCAAGTTTGGAATTAGAATCTTTTGTGTCACATGGAAGACCCAATATTTTATTTTGTAGGAAGTTCATATTCTCTTAGAATAGTCGTGAAAAAAGATGAAAAATAAGTTGAGATATTAAATGAGGTCATTAATGGTAATGATACAGAGGAGTGGCTAGAGAGAGCTTGTGGATGAAGGATGAGATGCCTAAGGCCATGAACTAAATGGAGGAGAAGGTCGGGAAATAAATTTAGGGCATTAATGGTAGGCCTATAAAGCAGAAAAGGTAAGCAATAGAGGCTAGAGAATTTTACCATGTTGGGGCAGAAGGAACATCTTTTGCTTCAAAAATTGGTATTGAAACAAATAAGCATCAATCCAATATCCTAGGTAAAGAAGAGGAGATGAAAAAATGGATATCCATCAGAACCAATAAACCATGAGAATTCAAGCCCTTGTTCGTGGTTATCAACTACTAAAGTTTCAATTTCTACCAAATATGTTAAAGGATGGGTCTAGGAGCTTAAACAAAAAATATCAAAAGCTCAAACATAAAATGTCAAGTTCAACTTTGTAGAAAAGATGAGTGGATGTTCTAAAACTACAGGGACATTTAATGAGAATACCATGGGTATGTTGCTTCAACTGGAACTGATTACGGTTCAGGTTAGAGGATGTGGCATGCAATCAAATGGTGAAAGCACCAATTATGGCTCTTCTTATTGTATTAAACAACCAAGTAAGAACATATAGAGATTTTTTAAATGTATATATGTGAGTAAGAAGTAAATGGATTTTTTGAATGTGTATATGTAACTAAGAAGGTTTAGTGTACCTTTTCCTTCGTTTCCTACCTTGTTCTTTAGGTCTTATGAAATAGTTTGTTGTATTAAGTTCTTCTGTTAGTATTTCCTACCCATGTTATACTAGGCCTTTTACTAAGGGTGGACCGTTTGGCTCCTGGAATCTTGGTGACTCCTTCTACCTCCTTCTGCCTGTACACTATGAATAATGAATAACATTTCTCCTTGGTCTTGTGGTGGTAGTCTTGTGAGCCCTTTGTTTCAGGGTCATTTCTGTTAAAAGTACATCATACATTGTAATATTCCTAAGGGAAAATTAATAGTGATAAATAAACAATAAGAACAAATGCAACAGAAAATTTCACACATAAAATTAAACAGCCATAATTTCTCCAAAAACTGCACCAAGTTGAACCATTTTATTATAAATCAAGGAGAGTACAATATAGGAATGGAGTAGATGCACCTAGAATTGCAAAATCAAGCTAGACAAGTCTAATGTGAAGAAAACAAGTGCCGAGATGTTAGAAGTGTCTCCTCCTCAATGCTCTCTGATGGCCCTGAAAAACTTCATTATTGGGTGGGAATAATTAGTCGTTTGGCCCTCATCGAGTGCTCAGAAGATTTTGAGAAATTAACCTCGACCTCTTCTCAAATAACCCACCAAAAACTAGAAAGGGTTGGGCCTAGTCCTCACCTATGAAATTACCCTAAATTTCCATGTCCTCCTCCACTAGCTAGGTTATTCAACCCACCTAGAAATGACACTTCCCAAATCCTTCAAAATGATAGCTAAGGCTAGCAAAACTCCCCTCTAGATGCCGACACAAGTCCCAACTCAGTTCGTCTACCAAGTACTTATCCTCCTAGCACCCACATGTGGTACAAAAAATACCACTACGTAGGCCTATGAATTCCCTTAAGATGTCTCAATTATACAACAAAAATCCCATATAAATGGGCCTAGATAGCACACCAAATACTTAGAAAAAGATGGTCCAAGATTCTGCCAGAAAACCCAACAAAAGTGTTGCTCCACAACTAGCTCTCACAAGAAGTGTGTATTTCCATACTACACCCAATTTTTTGTAATAATACGACGAATTATCAAAGAAAACACGCGGAATAGCTCCCAAATAGTGTAGATATGCTCCTCGGGTTGGCACTTGAAGTCCACCAAAGGGAGGGTGAGATTCACATGAAAATATCGAGTGTTGAACAACACTTACAGACTTGGCTCAACAACTTAAGCATGCTTGGTAGGTTTGATTGTCAAAGCTTCAAAAGTCCCCAAATCGATGTTTCCTCCTCATATTTATACTTGTTGGCCCCACCTTCCTTATCTCTCCTCTAATTCGACTTTCCTCCCCTTGATTTTCTTCCCACAATTTCGCACTAGCTCAAGGGGTGCGTATTTCTCCTTTGGTTGGCCCCCACATCCCACCATCACTTTAATCTTTCCCTTTTTGCTAATGTTGGACCATGCTTTCCCACAAAATGGAAAATTTTTCCCTTTTAATCCCCTTAGCATAGGTTAAGACAAAAGTTAACATAACTTAGGAAAAATTGCAAAATTGGTGTAGCTTCTAGATGAAATTAAATAGAGGGGATATCACAGTCCTCCCCTCCCAAATGTTGCTTGTCCTCAAGCAACTGGAATGTGGGGTGCTACAAGATATGCTCACCCTCCCATGTGGCATCCTCATCTGGAATATTCTTCCACGACACCAATTACTCCCTAATAGTCCCACTCCTCAATATCCTCTCCATGGTCTCCAAAATAGCCTCAATATTAAGAATGAAATGCCCCTCTTTATCCAATGGTGGTAACTCAGTCGTTGTTGTCACATGTTTTCCAAATATATTCTTGAGGCATGAGACATGAAAGATGTTGTGTACCCTAATTCCAGTTGGAAGGTCCAACTCATACGCCACCTCACCAATCCTCCTAACCACCCGGTAGGGCCCATAGAAATGTGATTGTAGCTTCTCAACCCCCTTTTTCTTCAATGTGGACTGTTTGTATGGTTGGAGATGCAAGAAAACCAAGTCCCGCATCTCAAAGTGTCTCTTAACCTAGTGCATGCCTGCAGACATTTTTTACTGATTTTTGGCAGTTTGCAAATTATCCTTGAGAGCCTTAAGGATGTATTGGCTCTCTTGTATCTAGTCCTTAGTCCTTGTGGTCCTATTATCTCTAGAAAAAAGGCCAACAAGAGATAAATCATCATATCCATAAAAATAATGGAAATGGGACATACCAATAGACATTTGGTACGGAGTATTGTAGCAGTACTCCCCCAAGTGAAACCATCTCATCCAATCTCATTTCTTCCCTGCCACATAGTTCCACAAGCATCCCTCCAACCACTTATTAAATATCTCAGTCTGCCCATATGTTTGAGGGTGGTAGCTGGTGCTAGGAGTGAGCTTAGTGCCCACCAACCTAAAGAGTTCATGCCAAAATTCTCCCACGAAGCAACTTCCCCTGTCATTGACTATGGTATTAGGGAGACCATGCAACCTGAAAATGTCTCTAAAGAATAGCTCTACAACCTGTGAAGCAATGTACATGGTGGGGATAGAAAAGAAGTGGGCATACTTCATCAACCAGTCCACCACTACATATCTATAATCACGACCCTGCACCATAGGAAGTCTTGTGATGAATTCCATCGAAATTCTCTCCCACTTCCCCTCAAGAATGGAAAGTGGCTATAGTAACCCAGCTGGATGAGTTAACTCCACCTTGTTCCTCTAGAATACCTCAAACTCCTCCACATCCCCCAACACATCACCCTTAAGGCCCCTCCAAGTGAATCACTCCTTAACTATCCTGTAAATCTTCAGGAACCCATGATGTTCCGATAATAGCGAATTATGTACTGCATGGAGAATCTTCCACCTCAATTATGAACCAGGTACCATATATATGCACCCCTTCTAGTAAATGACATCATCCATCACTTGGTAGTTCTCGTCCCCATGAGTACCATCCAAGATATCATACGCTTGTCGATCCTTGGAGTACTCCACAAGAAGTTTTTCCTTTCAATCATGATAGATGCTCATCAGTGAAAGTGTTGCGGGCCTCCTAGATTGGGCATCAACCATTATGTTCTTCTTTCTCTTGACATACTCTATGTCAAAATTGTAGGCTTGAATCCTGTTGTCCCACTTATGATTCCTATCATTGAGGCCCTTCTGCTCCAAAAAGTGGAAAAGACTATTATGATCAATCTTCACTCTAAACCTATTGCCCACCAAGTACTTTCAGAATTTGGCCATCGCTTGCATAATGGAAAACATCTCCTTGTCATAAATAGAATATAGCCTCTCATGACTAAGGAGCTTCTGACACTCAAAATTTATTAGGTGACCTCCCTATGACAATATTGCGCCAATTACCTCATGTGATTCATCACACTCCAAGGTGAATGACTCTATAAAATTAGGCAAAGGCAACACCAAACAACTACTCATCACCTCCTTCAAGTGCTAAAATGTTTCCTGCACTCTATCTATCCATGTGAATGTCCCCTTCTTAGTTATATCAGTGAGGGGTGTCGCTAGCTATGAGAAGCCATTTTCGAACATCCAGTAATATGTGCATATGCCCACAAATCCTCCCAGTTCAGTCACATTTCAAGGAACTAGCCAATCCTAGAGGGCCCTAATATTTTCCTCATGCACCCACAGTCCATCCTATCCAATAAGGTGCTCCAAGAAGAGCATCTTCGCAAGCCCAAATTCACACTTTTACATCTTCGCATAGAACTGTTGCCCCTCCAAAATATGAAGTAACTCCTCTATGTGATGTAGTTGTTCCTCCCATGTCCTATTGTAAATAAATATGTAATTAAAGAATAGTAGCACGAACCTACGCAACTTCTTGTGGAACACGTGATTCATGCAAGACTGGAAGGTAGCAGGTGTGTTTTTCATCCCAAAGGGCATAATTGGGAACTCAAAATTGTTGTAGTGACACCTGAAAGTTGTCTTGGTGATATCCTGATCCCTCACCCAAATTTGATGGTACCCCAAACACAAATTTATCTTAGAGAAGTACTTGGCTCCTCTAAGATCATCGATAAGCTCATCTATGTGGGGAATGGGGTACCATTTCTTTAGGGTATTCTTATTAAGGACCTGGTAGTCAATGCACATTTGCAATGTACCATCCTTCTTCTTCACCAGAACAACTGATGAATGAAAGGGGCTACAGTTGGACCTAATGTGCCCCAATTCCAACAACTCAAGAATAGCCCTCTCAATCTCATCCCAATAAACATTGGGATATCTATATCAAGTCGTGACGACTGCCTGTACTCATGTCTCTAGCTTGATAGTGTGTTCAAACCCCTATCATGTGATCGTCCTAATGGGATGTCCCCAAATACTGTTGGATATCTACCTAGGATGGTCTGTGTGTTTGAATGAGGTAGTTGGGGTTGATGCCCTGTCTCTAAAATCCTCGACTCCACCACCCACTCAATGTTCTCATGCCTCGGGTTTGCCTCCATCCTATATGCTAAAATTGCATGTGGTAGATATGAGTGCATACCTCTCAACACAACCAACTTCCCATCCGATCCCATGAACTTCATCTCCACTCTCTGTCAATGTGTGGTAACGTGTTTAAGAGAGTAGAGCCACTAGACACCCATCACCAGATTGGTGTATGGAACATCTACCATGAAGAAGTGGTCGGTCATTGAGTAGTTCCCCATGGTCACCGTCAAAGAGGGATCATACCGTGTGCACTGCATGGTCATGTTTCCTGGCACAAGAACTAAGAATCCATAAAAATACTTCATGGGTATACCCGTCCTTCGCACCATCTAAGCATCAATAAATTTGTGGGTTGCCCCACTGTCGATCAATACTGAGACACACTGCCCTTGCACGATGCCTCTAATCTGTAGGGTCAAATATCTGGGAACCCCACATAATGAAGCAAACACTCCTCTAGAAGGTGCGAAAGGTTCTCCCCCTGGTGGTGGTGGTGGAGGCAGTTCTCTTGCTACATATGTCTCACTATCACCTCCATTTTCCCCTGGCTCTATATCATCGTCATGGTCATTGTTTGACAAGACCTCAATGTAATGAACCTTGCCCATGGTGCACATATGGCCTGGTGCCCAAGGCTATTAATAGGTGAAGAATAAATTCCTCCACCGAAGGTCCCTCCTAGTCTCCTCATCCAACACCCCGTGAATAGGAACCTCACGCTGTAGTGGGGGTCTAGTGTCTTTGCCCCTCTACTAGAAAACGGGCCTCATGGGTGCCTACACTTTGGTTCTAAGAAGCGCATCCCATAAATCCTGATCTCTGCCTAGTGCATCCTACAAAGTGGTGGGCCTATAGGCTCTCACCAAGCCTTTTAGTGGCTTGGCTAACTCCTCAAGGAATATGAATAGTTTCCTTGCCTCTGATAAATCTAGCACCATCATTGATATCCTCATAAACTCTGAGATATATGTCTTGGTACTACCTATATTCATGAGCCGTGTTAGCTCTCTAAAGTGCTCCTTAGGGTCCCTCCTCTAAAATCGCTCTAAAACCCTTCGTATGAACTCCTCATAGGTAGTAATGCTTGCATGCCCTAAGGTAACTGACCCACGAAACCACTAATTATGAGCCTCTCCCTCAAAATGCAAAGTGGAAATCGTGGTGGCCTCCACCTCTGTCATTTGGTTAAGCTAGAAATAGACATCGAGCTTCTCAACCTACACTTGGGCTGAGCTCTCACAAAAGCCATCAAAATTTAGGAGGAATAACTTCCCCATTGTGCACTGTAGATTAGTGCCATGCATGTAGGATCCTCCACTCATCCCCTTGCTTCCGTTGTTATTCGTGAGTTGGCATAAGTCTTTGAAGGCGATGACGTCTCTTAAATCAATCTCATATGACTAGTACTCCAAAAATGAATCCCCCATGGGCATATCCTCCTAACCCTGCTGCCCTCCAATACTAGATGCTAGAAATGTAAGGATGGTTGACCTGGGAGGTGCGCTACAAATGAGAGGCATATTGTGTGGATATGTGGCTTGGTGGCTCGATTTCCCTTGGTGGTGAGAGGTTCTTAAAACCTCTCCCAAATGGATGTCACCTTGGCTTCCCTTACCATTGTTATCATTGTTCTTCTGGTGCCTCAACCCATCAATACTCTAGCCAAATCTTTTATAGCCTTTAAGAAGGTTTGGGAAAACTCTGCATCCCTTCTATCTTTTTCATATATTATCCCCCATTTCTGGTTCCTCGACCTCCTGCTCTAGGGTTTCTGGATATGGAGTGATCTGTAGCTCCCTTTCCCTACTCCTATATCTCTGTCTCCTGTAAGTGATATTATTCTTGTCCCTTGGTGTGGGTTCCCCACAGGCTGAGCCAAGATGATTGCCCTGATACCACTGAATATTCCTAGGGGAAAATTAATAGTGATAAGCAAACAAAAATATCACAAACAACACAAAATTTCATACATCTAATTAAACACCCATAAAATCTCCAAAAACTACGATAAAATAAGCCATTTTATTATAAATGACGGAGATTACAATATAAGCATGGAGTATATTTACCTGGGCTTGCAAAAGCAATCTAGACAAGTCGCGAGTGAAGAAAACAAGTGTCTGATGTTGGAAGTGTCTACTCCTCAATGCTTTGCGCTCTCCCTGGAAAACCGTACCATTGTTTAGGAAGAATCTGTCATTTCTCCGTCCTCGAGTTCTCAAAATTTTCCAAGAAATTAACCTTGGCTTCTCTTAAAATAAGTCACCAAAACCCAGAAAGGGTTGGGCGTAGTTCCACCATCCAAAATTACCCCCAATTTCCAGGTGCTCCTCCACTAGTTGGGTAATTCAGTCCACTTGGAAATGACACTAGCCAAATCCTCCAAAATGTTAGAAAAGTCTAGTGAAACTCCCCTCTAGACGCCTCCACAAGTCCCAACTCAGTTCATCTGCCAAGTACTTATCCTCCTGGCTCCCACGTGTGGTACAAAAAATACCTCTACGTAGGCCTATGCAGTGGCTTAAGATATGTCAATTACATAACAAAAATCCCACATAAATGTGCCCAGATAGCACTCCAAATACTTAGCAAAAGATGGTCCAAGTCTCTCCCAGAAATCTCAACAAAAGTGTTGCTCCACAACTAGCTCCCACACGAAGTGTGTATTTCCCTACTTCACCCAATTTGTTGTAATAATACCACGAATTACCTAAGAAAACACCCAGAATAACTCCCAAATTGTGTATATCTCCTCCTTGGGCTAACACTCGAAGTCCACCAAAGTTGGGGTGAGATTCTCGCATGAAAATATCATGTGCTGAACAACACTTACAGACTTGGCTCAACAACTGAAGCATGCTATGTAGGTTTGATTGTAAAAGCTTCAAAAGTCCCCAAATGGATTTTGCCTCCTCATATTTGTACTTGTTGGCCCCACCTTCCTTATCTCTCCTCTAATTCGACTTGCCTCCCCTTTCTTTTCTTCCCACAATTTTGCACTAGCTCAAGGGGTGCAAAATCCTCAACAAAAGATGGTCGAGGTCTCTCTCGGAAAGCCCAACAAAAGTGTTGCTCCACAACTAGCTCCCACAGGAAGTGTGTATTTCCATACTGCGGCAAGTTTGTTGTAATAATACCATGAATTTCCTGAGCAAACACCCATAACAACTCCCAAATAGCGTAGATCTCCACCTTGGGTTGGCACTCGAAGTCCACTCATGTTACAATGAGATTCTTGCATGAAAATCTAGTGTTGAACAACACTTGCAGACTTGGCTCAATAACTCAAGCATGCTAGGAAGGTTTGATTGTCAAAGCTTCAAAAGTCCCCAAATGGAGGTTGCCTCGTCATATTTGTACTTGTTGGCCTCACCTTCTTTATCTCTCCTCTAATTCGACTTGCCTCCCTTTCGTTTCTTCCCACAATTTTGCACTAGCTCAAGGGGTGCATATTTCTCCTTTGGGTGGCTCCCACATCCCACCCTCACTTTAATTTTTCCCTTTTTACTAATGTTGGTCCATGCTTTCTCACAAAAATGGAATAATTTTTCCCTTTTAATCCCCTTAGCATAGGTTAAGCCAAAAACTAACATAACTTAGGCAAAATTGAAAAATTGATGTAGCTTCTTGGCGAAATTAAGTAGAGGGGATATTACATATATGAAATCAATGTATGAACACTTTGGTGACTCCTTCTACCTCACTTTGAATATTGAACAACATTTCTCCTTATTTTTGCGCTAGTAGTCATATGGGTAGATCCCCAAATGACCCAACCTATTAGTTTTCTTAACACGGGAAATGTTATTTTACAACACCGAAAAATAAATAACAAGGTAGATATTTTACAAAGTTTCAAAATAAATAACAAGCTTATATTTCTAGGTATAATTAGTGTGGTGATAACAAGCAATGAATTTGCAATAGCACAAAAGAAATGTATTTGCAATAGCAAAAAAGAAATGGATTTCTACCAACACCAATAACATTCAAGAAAAGACCATTTAATAATTCTTTGTGCTTACCTATTCATTTTCCGTGGGTTTGCTCATCTCTAACTTTTCTTTCTTTGGCTTACAATTGTTCTCCTCATTCGGTTGGTTCCTTAGCTTTATTTTCTCCATTCCATACATTGTAATTCTAAATAGAATCACTTCTCTAGATAATATTTTCTATTCAAGTGTGTTCTTATATATATCGCTTGCACATGTATTGGTGAGAATTGCAGAAATTATTCTCTAAATCATGGTGCTAATTCAACATCCGTGTTGTAAAATAAAACAAAAAAATAAGCGAAATTGCAAAAAAAGATGAAAATGAACCATATTAATTGGTTCAAAACATCGACCAAATAATTAATTATGTGACTATTACAAAAGACAATCTAAAAATAATAATTTTCCGATAATAATATAAAATACCAACATTTGGATTATAACTCGATGAAAAAGAGCAACACATGTTGGCTTTATTTTGCCGAACATTCTCAAGTTGTCATGTACACATGTTTACAATCACGATGAAGTTTATAAAGCGATGATAGAGGGCTATGAAGGATGACTTGGGTCATAGAGTGAACACAAAATTTCTAAACGTTTAATATTATGAATTAATAGCATTGGTTGACTTTGCAAAAATCACTATTCAAGTATAGCTTATAATATACATTGGGAACCATGATATCTCTACAATCGGACATTGATTTGTTTTGTTTAGTTCAAGAAAATAAAAATATATATATATAAAAGAAACTTTGAATAGATATATTTTATAATAAAATGAGTAAAAAGAATTAATATACTCCAGGAATGAGTCAAAATGAATTAATATGTACTAAGTGCGATATTGATGGCTATATACCTGGCCTTGTACATGTATAATAAGAAAAACATATTTCTATTAAAATAAGAGAGTTGTAAGATAATATGTCTTGTAATTTTGTGAAGTAATTTAACATCACAAATTAAAGGAAATTATGTGATAGATAATACATTATTTATATTTATAATTTTTGGTAAAAAAAATATTATGTATTTTGTTTTAGAATTTTTTTATTAAAATTTAATTAAATAATTTTTAGTTAGTGAGTAATTTTTTTATTTAAAATGAGTTTTTAATTTGTATATATAAATTTAATATTTTGAAAATTTTATATACACTTAAATTATAGAAAATTGAGAACTTAAATTTGTGATGGGAACAAATTAATATATTCGAAATAAAAAAAATATATCTATAAAAACTCCAAGCTTATAATGGCTACCCCTAAAATAAACCAGAAGTATTAAAAACCTAGCCCTTTTGGTTTGTTTATTATTAATGATGAATAAATTGTACCCATGATTGATATGACTAGGTTCATGGCTTTGGCTGCATACGGAAAAGCGTGCCATGGTTTGTCTTGGTGCACCGACATCCATATAGTTAATTTATTTCATAACTCCCTTTCCTTTTCCATGCTCACTGTCTTCCATTCCATCGAGTTCCGCGGACTAAAGCACGGCCCAAGCCAGTGGTGATTTTCTGTGAAATAGAAAGCAATAAGAGTTAGTTTGCTTCCAAACGCTTAATAAATTTTCTATTTTGAATTAAACACCGAATAAACTTAAATACAATTGTTTATTAATGGAATATTTTTAAGTATCTTGACATTCATCATTACAAGGTATCATCAAAAGTTGTGATGAACCATCGCAATCCATTGACAATGAGAGGGGTTAAACCAAAATCCCAAGGATTTATTTATTTTTAACCATATTTTTTCCTCGTTGAATATTTCTTACATTAGATACTTAATTTGCATTTATGTTTTAGCTCATAGTCTTCCCTATGATTTTTATATTATATTTTTTTTTAACAAGGAACCTGTGTAAATTGTAGTAGAAGAGAGAAACATGTTCGGATAAAACTTCTGATTTCATGATAGGCATGTTGGAAGTAATGTTTCCATGTCATTGTGAGTCCCTAGGCATCAATCTAGAAGTTGTTGATTCCTATGTTATGAGTTGGAATCATAATCTAGATGTGTCAAAGTCAGTAATTTGTGTCTTATATATTTGTAATTTGTGTTGAAGTCAGTAATTTGTGTCTTATATATTTGTAATTTGTGTTGAAGTCAGTAATTTGTGTGTGTCATAATGTGCTCTCTATTTTTCTAACATGGTGTCATAACATGTACTGGTCAGTAATTTGTGTCTTATATATTTGTACATGTGGTGATCAATAAAAGTATCTAGTGATTTGTGTGTCATAATGTGCTCTCTATTTTTCTAACATGGTATCATAGCAGGTACTGGCTTCACTCCCTCAAGGGAGGGCAATGACAATGAGAGAGTGGTGGCGATCCCGAGGAGGGACACGTGGCCGTGACTGTTTAATTCTTTCGGTTCCGAGTTAAGTTTGGTGGCAGGGTTTTTGGTATGCGACTTTAATGGGTTTTATTGTATGTTGTCCTCTGCTTTGTACTAGCCTCGGGCTTGCAAGCTTGGATTATCACTTTCGCCGAGGGTGTTTTGAACTAATTTCTCCTTTGCTTTTGTTTGGCTCTGTGGGTGCTTTGTGCCTTCGTCTGGTTCTTGCGACGATTGGTAAGTATCGTGCCTTGTTTGTCCCATATGGTAGTTTGTTGTGCTTTGCTCGTTCTCTGTGGTTTGTTGGTGTTGTGCCTCTGCTCGTTCTCTATGGTCTGTCGAAGCTGTGCCTCTGCTCATTCTCTGTAGTGATTCACTGCTCTAGTTTTTGAAGGGTTTCAGGTCTTCTCCCGCCTGCAAGTCTATTTATCTCTATCATTTGCTTCAAGCTTCATCTCTACTCTATTTGTGGTGATTTGTATGTTGATGTTGGGTCTGGTGACAGTTCGGCTCTGCAAATTCACAGGTTCCTACCTAGCTGTTGCACGGGATGGGTTGGCAAACTCACTCTCAGGTAAGCTTCTCCTTCCAATTTCAATTTCACCCCTTGTTTCTGAGGTTGTAACGGTTTGTCTCCTTGGTGAGCAGGCAGAACGTGTCCATGGCTCTTACGTTGGTGGAAACCCTCTGTTGCGGGTCTTGGCTCTCGTCCTCGGTCACGAAATCGATCCTCCTCCAAGTAAAAACCCTCGTTCCCTTTCCAATTGGCTATTCACTGTTGTTTTTGGTTTCGTGGCTCAAACTGACCGCTACCCTGCTCTGTAGTGTGCAGGCCCTTCCAGGGGAGCGCTACTCCACAACTTCGTCTTGGGGACTATTTGCGGGCTTAGGAAACTCGGGTAGGGTCTTTTCGTGGCTATAGTGGTTTCTTGCTTGCTTTGTTGTGTGTTTAGTCTGCAATTGCTCTGTCGCTTGCTCTTGTCTATAATTCGGCTATGCCCTTGGGGTTTTGGTTCCTTTGTGTCTGTATGTGATCTCCGAGGTGTTCATGCCCTCGCTGTTTGATTTAGGCCTAGCTTATGGACTGTAATGTGTTTGGTTTTCATGGGTTTGGAACCCTCCACGATTTCCAGATTATAGAGTTTATACAATGAATTTTGTTGAATGAAAAAAATGAAAATGCAATGTACAGGAAATGCTTTTAAATGCAGAATATAATAGTACCTGGGTTTTGTTTTGTTGAGAAAAAAAATCTATATGCTAGTGTACCTCTATTTGGTTCTCGATTTTGAAATGCTTCCTGTTACAAATGCTTGTCGATACTTATTCAGATCTTTTGAATAAATGGTTTCACTGTCTTGCTTTCATTTTGATGCTTGAAACATCTATGCACAGGGAATATAATAAAAATTAATCTACTTCCTTAATGATAGATTTTGAATTGTTTGCTACTATAGAGATTCAAATAATTGTGAACTACAACTTCTGGGCTCTCTCTCCTCTCTGGATGGCAGCCCTTCCATCCTCTCTGATTTTTCCTTTTCAATACATTATTAGCAGTTTCTTTACAGTTGAGGAACTGTTCCTCAATTACTTTTCAGTTGTTTAACAGTTTCTTCAAACCAGTTCATAACTAATCCTATCTTGATCTGTTTTCCTAATTTTAAAAAAACTAACAATGGTTGAGTTAAACTTAATCTTAAATGAAACAAAAATGAAATAGAAACTCAAAATGTTTTCCTCTCTGTCCAGCAAAATAAAATAAAATAGAAACATTTCCCAGTTGTCGCCTCTTCACTCGGATGCTCCTGCATGAGGCTCCCGTGGTATATTAAACTCATGGCTCCTGTCCATGAGCTCTTCAATAGAGTACCCGACGCTTTGAATCTGGCCAACATCTAACCATGAACTGTCTAGCCAACATCTAACCATGAACTATCTTGAATAGGATGACCCTTCCACTTGACTAGCTACTACAAATATTCCTTCCTTCGAGTCCGTCTAGCCACCTGGGTATCTAGGATCTGTTCGATCTCTAGAGGCTTTGCTGGGGGCATTTGTTTAATCCATGAATCATTCTCTTTCTGGGTGTCCCATGTTCGTCTTTCCAAACTGTCTTCTTCATCTACCGCAATGTAGGGGTACAGATCTGCCACATTGAAAATGGGTGAAATTCCAATACTTGGGGGTAATTGCAATTCATAAGCATTCACAGAAAACTTCTGAAGTATCTTGCAAGGCCCAATTTTCCTCCATTTCAACTTGCTGTATTTTCCTTTAGGAAACCTCTCCTTGCGTAGGTGTGCTAATACTAGGTCTCCTACATTGAATTGTACCTCCTGCCTTTTCAAATCTGCTTTCTGCTTGTATCTTTGGCTGTTGTCTTGTAATTTTAATTTCACCTGTTCATGAAGATCGTTGATTGCCTTTGCGAAATCTTCACCATCAGCACTCCTGTGCTCCAACTGACCCAAATCCCGTAACTCATGTACTCCACATGGGTGCATTCCATATAGGATCTGGAAAGGACTACTGCCCATCCTTCGGTTGGCCAGAATCACAAGAAGGTTTATTTTAAGACCCTAAGAGTTGGCTACTTTGGAAATATAGTAATAAAGACTAACTGGATTAACTAAACAATGGATTGGCTAACCTTGTATTGTGATGATTAGTTAGTTGAAAGAACTGGGTGATGTATTATCTTCAAGGAAGGAAGTAGTGCAAGAAGCAATATACTGCAAGAAGTAATGTTGGATAGACATAGTTATAGATTCACTTGGTCAAGTCCTCAAGTACAAGATCATGAGTCTTGGGAGGCATATTTGGAGCCCTATTTCAAGAAGTTGCAAGATGAGAAAACTCAGTGATAAAAGGGATGGTTGAGGAAGCTACAAACAAGTAGCTGATTTAAGGGAAGTATGAGTACTTCCGACAAAAGATGAGGCTTGTTAATGGATTATCCATGTTTGAAAGGGAGTGAGCATGGATTTCTCCTGTCAGGTTGGACACTCATTTTCCCTATGTCATGTACTAGGACATGACTAACAATCATAAGTCTAGTGCATGCATCATAGATAGGGAGAATGATGGATTGAATTAGAATGGTTATCCTTGTGTCAGGTACTATGACGGATTGGAATTTATATCCTAAGTTAAGCACATGGACATGGATAAGGAAAATGGTGGATTGAATAAACACCTTGGACAAACATTCTTGAGTCATTTATTGTGATGGATTAGGATGGAGATCCTAAGTCAAGCATATGAACTTGGATAAATAATGGTCTAGTGGATTGCCATTTCCTTGAGGTAAATGGCCCAGTGGAAGACAAACTCTCGGTATCCTAGGTGGAGTATGTACCTTGGTGAGGTTGTGTGGTGTCCCGCGGAATGCCTCCCAACATTGTGCTCTGATCTTCTTAAGAGATAGAGTGTACCCATTGAGGTCTTGTTAATGTGAAAATGTTGGTTATGATGATAAATTACGCTCATCAATTTGGATCCCTTCTTATGAGAATATTTCATCTTGAGATAGACATGTTGAGTCATTATGAATACCTCCCTAATGAAGAAGGAGTGTTGGGAAATTAACTAGTTTTGGTCTTCATAATTGTCATTGCATTCATGCCATTATGTGTAACTTATGTAACAAGCAAATGAAGAAATAAAAAATATTATTTCCAAGAAAGGGTTTCATCATTATTTTAACTGGTCAACTAGGTTAAGAATGTTGTTCATGCTTCTAGGGTTTTCCATGTCAAAAGAATAATTATCACGAGTCAATTTTAATCGTATGAGACCCATTTGGGCAAGTTGTAACATGTAAAAGAGTTTATTTTTGAGTCTAGACAGTCAAAAGACTTCCTAGACCAAGTCGATCCTAATTGTGAAAAGTCAGACTAAGAGAAGGGATATTCGACCTCATGAGAAGACTATATAAAGAAAGAGAGTTCTATTCTTTAGAGATACTTCTACAATTCGATCTAAAACAAGAATACAGGAAGAGAAGAAGACTAGAAGAAAATAAGAATACCAAGAAAAGGAAGGATATCTAATTTCTACCTATTTCTATCAACACGTGGGAAAATTCTATCGTTTCTGAAATTGTTGCAAGGACGAGAATTGTAGGCCGAAGTTAGAGATCTTAACTCATGGATGAAATATTGTTTAGCGCAGAGTTTGAAGGAGTTGACTCTCGTTGACTTTGAAAGACCTTGTCTTGTCTTGAAGGGGATCATTTGGAGGGTTTACTTGGTGCTTAGAGGAAGTTTAACTTTATTCCTTCAGTCTTGACGGTCTCATTTTGGTCTGATTCTATAAGAAGATGATTGTTTAAGTTTTTCCCAGTTGTAGGTTTTTTCCTTGGGGTGGAGCCTATATCTTATGTTCTTTGTGTTTAGTGATCATATTTTTATAATTGCTTGATGAAGAAATAAAACAAAATATTAAAAATGTCACCCAATATCACAAGTAATTATCAAATAAAAGAAATCAACATTAAACTACAACTACCTTTTAAATTTTTTACAAACCCTTAAAATAAATAACAAACAAATATTTCACAAACCTGCAAAATAAATAATAAGCTTATATTTGTAAGTATAGATATTGTGGTAATAACAAGCAATGGATTTGTATCAACACAAATAATATTATAGAAAACATCTTTTGATAATTCTTTATACTTACGTGCTACAGGTTTGCTCATCTCTCATCGTTCTTTCTTGACTTACAGTGTTCCCAAAAAGGTTCTTTGGCTTTATTTCCTCCATTACCTACGTTGCAACCCTAAATAGAAACATAATAGAATCACCTCTGGAGATAATATTTTCCATTCATGCGTGTTCTTATATATTGCTCACATATATACTAATGGAGAATTAAAGAAATCATGCTCTGAATCATGGTGCTAATTCGATGTTAGTGTTGTAGAATGAAAGAAAGGATGATTATTGTTCTAATAATTATGCAACATGCAAATATCTGGATTATAATTTGTTCAAGGAAAACAACACATTGTTGGCTTTATCTTGCCACGCATTCTCTAGTTGTGGTGTCCACATGTCTACAACCATGATGGAATTTATAAGGCAAAGATGGAGGGTTATCAACCATGATGAAAATTTATCAACTCATAAATTTTCTAAACATTTCATATTAGAGTTAAGTCTAGCATTAGTTCACTCTGCAAAAGTAACTATTCAAATATAGGTTATAAGATGCATTGGAGACAACGATGGTTGCAATAAGACAGTCGTTTGTTTATTCCAATCAAATAACTTAAAAAAATAAAATTAAATAAATAAAAAAAATTAAAGAACTTTGGTTACATGACTGTTATGAAAATGAGTCAAAAGGAATTAATAAGTAGTGAGTGCCATATCGTTCGCTATATCTAGCCTTAAAAAATTATTTGTATTAAAATGTGAGAGCTGTAAGACAATATGGTATGTACACTTCTGAAGTAATTTAGTATCATAAATACAATTGAATTATGCCATAGATAATACATTATTTATTTTCATAATTTCTTAGGGTAAAAAAAAAATATTATTTTGTTTTAGCGTTTTTAATTACAATTCAAATATATAATTGTTGGTCTGATTTTTAAAATATATTCTTGATTACATATGTAAATTTAACCGTTTAAAAAAGCCAATTACATTAAAATTGTAAAAAACTCACAATTCAATTTTATTCCAACAAATTAAAATTTAAAAAATTCACAATTCAATTTTATTCCAACAAATTAACATATTAGAATAAAAATTATGTTGAAAAAAGAATCTAAACCTATAATAAATAAACTACAACATAAAAATAGACAACTTAGAACACACAAAAGAAATATTAAAAACTTTGGGCCTTCTGGTTTTTTCATTATTAATGATGTATGAGATTGTGCCGGTGATTGATATGACTAGGCCGACATCCTTTAATTTCTTCGTAACTCCCTTTCCTTTTCGTAGTTCACTGTCTTCCATTCCCTGGAGTTCCACCGACTAAAGCACGGCCTGAGCCAGTGGTGATTTTCAGAAAGCAATAAGACACAGTTTGCTTCCAAACGAATGCTATGTTGAAGTTAACGCCAAATAAACTTAAATAAGGATTTGGTAAGTTTATTAATGGAATCTTTTTATGTATCTTGACAATCATCAGTACAAGGTATCATCAAAAGTCAAGATGAACCGTTACAATCCCAATGACAATGAAAAGGGGTAAAACCAAATTTCTAAGTATTTTTTAATCTAGCTGTTTTTTGGGATTTTTTTTTGAAGATTTTTGTTTTTGTTTTTATTTTTATTTTTGTTTTTTAATTTAATTTTTCTAAAATCAAATAAAATTTATTGAAATCACAAATTTAATAGATAATTTTCATTTATTTATTTTTAATTTAATTATATATTTTTTATAGTAAAAAATTAATTTAACAAACTTTATTGAAAACACAGATTTAATTTAATAAAATTTATTGAAATCACAAATTTAATAGATAATTTTTATTTATTTATTTTTAACTTAATTAAATATTTTTTACAATAGAAAATTAATTTACATTCATATATTTGAGTGCATAGTCTTCCATATAAATTTTTATATTATAGATTTTTTTGAACGAGGGATGATAATAGCAAGACCTGTCCAAATTGTAATATAATAGAGAAAGGTGTTCGGATAAAATTACTGGTTTCATGAGAGGCAAATTCGCTCAAAGAGATAGTAAATTCTCTTCCCACGGTAACTTTGACATTTTGGAAATGGTTAGGTATAGTTTTTTTATTTGACTTTCAACACTATCATCAAAGGGGAGAAGTGTGAAGTGGCATTGTTTAAATATATTAAGTTTTGGATTTTTTTAGTTGGAATTGGGTCAATTGTTTTTTGTTGTTTAAAATAAGTTTTTGATTATATATGCGAATTCAATATTTTAAAAAATTCTCAAGACATATTAGTTGTAGAGAGTTTTCCACTCAAACTTATAATTACAAAAAATTATTGCTAGATTTTAAACAAATTAAACCAAAAAAACCTTCCAAAATATAAAGCATATTACATTTTAAAATACCTTACCCTAAATAAACTTCCACTTAAATTAACAATAAATAAATAATTAAATTTTTAAAAATATTTTATTTCAAATACAACTATTTTTATTTTAATAATAAATTACAAAAAAAATATTTTAGAGTTTTACTATTAAACATGAAATTAATTGCTTATTAGATTCTACCATCTAAATAAATTCAACATTCAAAGAATGAAATTATTCTCGAAATCATGAAACAAGAAAATTGTTTCATTTGGTAATATTACTTTACTTGCAAGGATGGCGTGCAGTTTGTTATGCTATTGAAAACGATGACCTTGGGATTTCTTGAAAAGTGTACATTAGAAATAAATTCACATTCGTGCAGTGATGTGTGGTTTAACGGTAAGTCAAACGGGCGAAGCTCGGGAGACCAAAGTTCAAATCTCATGGAGTACAGTGACCTGCTGTGGTGGCGGCTAGAGGGGCGGACCCCCCCTGACCGCTGGGTCTGCTCTTGCTAAAATCATAAGATCTTAGCATACCCGACTTGCAGGTGGTTGGTTATGCTCTTGGTGTTATAGTGGCAGCAATGAGGTTTGATCCTGGGTCTCCCGTGGATTAAACTTGATAGTTACCGATTCACCATGTGGTTAAAAAAAAAAAAGAAATAAATTCACATTCAAAAAATGAAATTATTTTCGAAATCATAAAATAAGAAAATTGTTGCTCTTGGTAATATTACTTTACTTGCAAGGATGGCGGGTAGTTTCTTGGTAATATTACTTTACTTGCAAGGATGGCGGGTAGTTTGTTATGTTATTGAAAACGATGGCCTTGGATTTCTTAATAAGTATATATTAGAAAATGATTTTTTGATTGTGTATATATTTTTTTCTTATTAATTATTTTTTAGGAAGAATTTTTTTCAGGAAAGTGGGGTTAAGAAAGACTATGCAACATATAGAACAATAATTGTTTTTCTATTTTGATGATTTTGCTTTTTCATTTTAATGGCTTCTTTCATACCATAATTGTTTATTCATTTTAATGGTTTTTTTTATAATTATTTTAATAAAACATTTGTAATATATTTTTTTATTTATTTGTAATAATGGAGTGAAAGCATGAATATGTGTTACATTTTTGTTTTTTCATTTTAATGGCTTCTTTCATACAATAGTTGTTTCTTCATTCTAATGGCTTCTTATATAATCACTTTAATAAAATATTTTTAATACATTTTCTTAATTTATGTGTAATAATGGAGTGAAAGCATGAATATGTGTTACTTTTTTGGGCCAAATGAGGCAATGAAATTTCAAGTTTTTCCTCTTGTATGAAATTGCAGTGCTCAAAATTCATATAAGCATTGTGAATTTTGATTCAGAGAAACAAGACAATATGTGGAGAATTATATTGTTGTCCTAATGATATTTTTTCTAAAAGAACTAAGTGTCCTATAATCTCTCAATTTTCCATTAAATGCAATATATGTCCTCCCAATTTTTTGCAAAACTTAAGAGCTATCTTAACATAACTTAGTCTAAGACATGTGAATTTTAATCTATATATATATATATATATATATATATATATATATATATATATATATATATATATATATATATATATATATATATATATATATAATATCCACATGGAGAGATAGAGGGTTCATTCCTGAATTTAAAATGATCAACTCCACCACTTAAGCACAAATTTTACTTGGAGTCTGGTAGGGTACAAAATGGAAGAGGAGCTAAAGCCAAAACTTTTTGTTAGGCCCTCAGTTCCATCTAGCCCTTAAAACACTCGATCAAGGGTTTAAGAAAACCCAAAACCCTAGATAGAGCCCTAGAGCTATCATAATTATCTAAAAAAAAGTTTATCAATACTTGTGTTTAAATAAATTATAAAATTTATTTATTCCACAAAAATATTTTATGGTTTTGTTATGTTTTTATTATTTTAAAAATATATATTGCAACCAGTATTTATAAAACATACATTTGTAAAAGCATATTCACAGAGGTACACTTATTCATATAAAAAATTATAATATTATCAAAATCAAATTGATAAATTTTCTTATTTTTAATCAGTTTATTGTTTAAATTATAACATCAAAAATTTACATCATAGTAAAAGCTAATTTTTAAGTTACTAAATTATAAATATAAGAATATTACAATTTCAATTGCCACTGGGATAAAAAAAAAATTCAAATCTATAAACCAAAACACTAAAGATATAATGAGAAATTAATGCACACCATTGTTAATTACCTATTCTAATGTAATTCGTAATTAAATTTGTTTTTTTTATCAATCAAATACTTACAATTTTAAAGTTTGCATATCATTATTGATATTTAGATAAATTTTAAAATTTTCAGCTTTAAGGTTGGATTGAGTTTTATGGCTCGATCAAACATCACTTTTTTCACCAAAAAGCCCCCTTCTTGGCCAAAATGTGCAACAAAGCTCCATGCTTTCACCCAATCTGCGATATAAATAGAGCTCTTATGGATCTAGGATAAGCTTAATTATGAAAGTGAGTTGGGTGAGCTAAAGAGGTTGAGGGAATATTAGGTATAATGTAATTATTACATTTTATATAATATTTTTGCTTACTAGGATGCTAGAAATATTGGGTAAAATATAATACTATAATATTACATTTTACTCAATATTTCCCCCTCAACTAGTCCACTTTTATTGTAATTTTTCTACATAAAGTTTAAAAGTAAAGAAATCTTTGTAAGTAAGTGCAGGGTCATGTCTATCTACACAGGAAATGGGGGAGGAACTTTTGGGTGGCACAACCAATAGGGGGCCAACTTCAGAGAGACAAAACTCACTAAAGTAAGTGGGGGAACAGGGGAGGAACTTTTGGGTGGCACAACTAATATGGGCCCAACTTCAGAGGCAAAAAATCACTAAAGTAAGTGGGAGAATAACGAAGGGGGAACAAATTCAACTATAAAATTAGTAGGGGTGAGGGGAAATATTGAATAAAATTCAATATTTAGAATGGGAGCCATTGGAAATATTAGGTAAAATGTAATAATATTACTTTTCAATTAGTACTCCTGGAACCTGGCAGTTTTTTATTGAATAGAGGTGGTAATAAATATTAGGTAAAATATAATACTATGATATTATATTTTATCCGAGATTTTCTTTTACCTGATTTTTTATTAATTTTTTTTATATTTTAAATTCATAAATAAACTTAACTCTGATATAAATATTTAATCAATGTAATAAAATATTGTAATGTTTAACATTTAAAAATAAAATGAAAATACTTAATAAAATATAAAAATATAAAATTAATAATTATATTTATAATTAATCATAATAAAATTAAAATTAAAACAAATAAATTTAAACCAGTTATATATTATTAAATTAAAATTTTCTTTTTAATAAATCATAAAACATCCAAAAATTTACACCATTTAAGATTTATTATTAAAATTATTCAAAATGTGTTTAGAAGAAAAACACAATAAAAATAACTATAATTAAAATATTTACATTAAAAAAAGAAAATAGTAAAATATGCCATTATAATCTTTACACAGAAAAACATACAGAAAATTCTAAAATATAGAAAAGGTTATGGATGACAGCAATGGAGGATTGACTTGTAATTTCTACCCAACGAGTTTGAAGGTGTATCCATTAAAAAAATTCGTGCATTAATAAAATCTAAATGTTTGAAAAATCAAACTTCTTCATAATTTATTTTAACTCTAATCATAGAATCTAACTGTTTTGAAAATTGAACTTCTTTCTAATTTATTTTAACTCTAATATATAGAAAAATAGTTCATTCGGTGGTCTTTATCCTTATCCTTGTTATAACTTTAATATATAATAACCCTAATAGATATATAGACAAATACTTCATTCGGTGGTCTTTATCTTTATCCTTCGAAGTAATTGGCGTGCCTTCACCTACTGGATCCCACTGGCAACCGTTATCGTGATCTGACAATAAAACAACCCTGCGTGGCGTATGACATACTTGTCGAATGAAATCATCTATGACAACTTGGATCAAACGAATTTGGTTTGGTTGGAGTGAATTATCTCTGTAATTTTTTTAGTTGTAAAATTGGAAGAAAGTTTATATTTTAAGAAATTTGATTTTTCCCACCCTTTCATAAATTTGGGGTTAAAATGTATCTAGGTGTGTATTCTAATTTATTTTATTAATTTTATTTGAAGTATAAAATGTTTACATAAAATAACATAACATTACATTATATCTCTTTCACGCTAGACTATAAAGTACTTATCAATGGAATAATGATGATGATGGATGATGATTAACGTCTACTAAGACTAATGTGTTTTATCGGACCTCAAGAAAAGAGAGTCTAATTGTCATTCTTCAAAATCTTGTTTCTGTGATCAAGGAGTAGTGAAAGAAGCGTTCCAAGATCGCTATAGTTGGGTTGGCTTAATAAGTCAAGAAGATTGGAGGTGTGGCTGATGATAGGGAAATGAGAGCGGATGTGGGCAAGAGCCGGGCAATTTAAAAGTAAGTGTTTTTCATCTTTCACCTTCTTAGTATCACAAATCTGACAAATTCTATCGTCCGAGGGAGTCTTGGGAGTAGACCATTGTCTCGTCTCACTCCAAAGCTCATGAGAGTTAGTTCTAATTCTAGCAATGTTCATTTTCTTCTTAGTCTTAATCAACATAGAGAGATAATTCTGGTTATCAAGGGTGGGGTTGGTCACCTCTTTATAGTACCTTGGCTTCTTTTACCATCCAAATCCTTAGCGTCCCACATCTTGTCCTTAAAACTAGAGGTAATAGTATCTTTGATAGTGTCCTTGCTTCCCATGATTATCTCCTCCTTAATCCCCCAAAAGGTTGAGCCAAGACTGAGCATCCTAATGCCACCCACACTTGAGGCATAGGTAGGGTTTTGACTAAAGTTAGAAGCAATTTTTGGGAGCCTCATGGATTCCATATTGTGAAGCTTCTTCTTATACATCAGATATCTAAACATCGTTGCACTTTCAATGCGGGACAGGCCAACTTCGATCAAGAGGATAGGATAGGGAGTATTTCCCTTGATCTTAAGGTTATAGGTTATGAAATGCTTTTGGATTATCTCAATCTTTCTCCACGACTCCATAGATATACTGCACACCAAACTTCACATCCGTATAAGATAACAGGGGTGACGAGAGTCTCAAAGAGGAACCTTTTTTTTACTCCAAATATACAACTTAGTTGACTTACAATTGTTTTCAAGTTCATAATAAGCTTTCCAACCTCCAATAATTCTTTTCTCGATGCTGTGATTCCAGTTGAGTTGATGAGGAAAGCCAATACTCAAATATTTATAAGAATAAATCTGCTCAAGACAATGGTTATCATAGATGAAACTACCATGGGTAATCTTTTTGGATTTAATGATCATGCCTTTAGTCTTTTTAGTATTAACAATCATACCCATCTTGGAGCAGTAGATAGGAAGAGTCTTAAGCTACTCATCTAGGTCATCATTGCTCCTTGCAAGAAGAAGGGTATCATTAGCATAAAAGAGAAGAATAATGATAATACTAGTGAGCTCGGTGCTTTTCCACCCCGCTTTTTCCAGACACTCCTCTAATTTATCGATGTAAATACAAAAAAGAGTAGGGGAATGGGACAACCTTGCTTAACCCCAATACTAAATTTAATATCTTTAGACCATCCTTCATTGGTCTTAATCTTGGCAATGATAGTCTCATAGAGGTGAATCACAAAAATCCTCAGTTCAGGAGGAACCATGATCTCTTGAAGCCTCTCTTAGAGCTTATCTCTGGGGACAGTGTCGAAAGCTTTTCTAAAGTCCACAAAACAATAGAAGAAATTGATTTTGCTATTGTGACATTCCTTTGTGATTATTCTAAGGGTGACAAGGTGGTTGATGATTGAGTGATGTCTCCTAGAACCAGCTTGCCCTTTAGCTCTTTTACCCTAGTTCTCAAGCCAAAGGCTAAGATATTTTTCCAAAATGAGCTCATAAAGCGTGGTTACAATGTGGCTAATCATAATGGTCCTGTAGTTAGAGGGAACACTTTTGTCCCCATTTTTTAAGATAGGCACAATAAGGCTTTGTGTCCAAAGCTTAGGGAAGCCATGCTTTACAGCCAAATTGAGAAGCTTGTGGAGATGAGGAATGAGGATAGATTTTCCCATTTTAAAGATCTCAGCTTGGTAACCTTCAATATCTTTGGCTTTCCCATTAGTGAGCTTATTAATCCCAGACTCAACGTCTTCCAAAGAAAAAATATCATCCTTAATAGGAGTGTTTAAGATGGTGCTCATGGTGTTCGGAGAGTCAATATATATATATATATATATATATATATATTGTTTGTCAAATTGTCTGTGATCCTCCAGGCTTGACCTGTGGCTTGAGGAGTTGCGACCCAAGGGCATCTAACTAAGCCACACAGCCACCCCTGTGAGGTTTGATCCTGGGTTACATTGTTGACAAGGGACATCCTCAACCGGTTGTGCTAGTGAGACTTGACAATATATATATATATATATATATATATATAAGTCAAAATGTTTATACAAGAAAGCATTAATTTTTATATTTTTTATTTTTGAATGCATAAATTGAATGAAAGCCTTAAAAAAGTTTTGAGACATCTAATATTTGAATATTAAACAATTTAAATGTATGATTTTCCAAAATCTAGATGCCATTTTGGACAAAAATGATTAAGAAAAATGTTCAAAAAAAATTCATTTCCTCTATTAATTAGACTATTAGTGAAAAATATATATATAAAATCCATTAAATTAATTTAAATTATTAATTAAATCAATATTATAAATTTTAAAAAGATATATATTTAATATATTATAATGATTATTTATTATTTATTATAATAGTTAATTAAAAATTCAGTGATGGTTATTAAGATTATTAAATCAATTATAAAAAAGTATCCATTTTTGTTTGTTTAGATCATATTTTTCTGCAGTCTTCTATTTTAAGTTTTTCAGGTGTACATATTTGTAGCAATTTTAACTGTATGCCATCCATTTTTTCTTTAGCTTTCCAATGTGTTAAGATTTCCTTCCTATTGAAGTTTCTTTTGAATTCAGTTCCCTATGTTTTCTTAAGCAGTGCTTCTGTTTATTAATAAATCTCTGTATACCAAAAAACCAACTAACACGATTGATCAAGTGATTGCATAGAGGAAGCTAAATCAAACTTGGGATATAAAACAAAATGTTGAAGCTCCTCCACTTGTCAAACTTGGAGAAACTGTGGAATCGACTGCTCTGGGGAGTATTATTGACAATTTCTACTTCCTGGAAGAAAAAGGTCAATGCCAGGCTATACAGATGATGACAGGGAATTATGTTGGGGAAATAGTTGAAAATGGGAATTGCAGTAGGTTAAATTCAGATCAAATTTAACAATGAGTGATTATGATGTTGTAGATTCAACTGACAATGATTATGGTGTTGTAATTAATAGTTTGGAGGTTATATAAAAATGGCAATTTGATGCAGCTGAGAACCAACGGCATTGAATCGTTATTGAGATGGTAGAAAATCAACCAATGGTATTGAATCATTATTGAGATGGTAGAAAATCAATCAGAGGTGTTGATATATATTTATAAAATGTTGACTAATATATTATGTTGAATTATGCAATTAACCATTCATTTATTTTGGAAAAAATTATGTACAGAAATCTGGAGGTCCACTATTGAACAACACGAGGATTTATACTTCAATTGTAAAAAGTGGAATAATAATAGCATTATCGTTTATGGATATTCATAATAAAATAGTTTATTTGTTAGGGGAATTTTAGATGCCTGTCTTCTTGTAACGAAGGTGCAGTGGCCAGATTTCATTTAAAAGATTAAAACCTAAGTAATTTGGAATATCAGGTGAATTTCTTAATATACTTTAATATCTGGTTATGAATCATGACTTAATTATTTTAAATTATCAAATTTATACATCAATCACAATTTTTTTTTTTAAATAAGTATCTAAGCCATGGGAAAAAATAATAATATATATTATAATAACTTTAAAATTATAGTTTTAATATAAAAATTATAAATATGTGGTACAATGTTTGTATGCATGGTATTAGGAATTGTGCTACTGAAATGTTCTATTTAGTGTATAACAAGATTACATTTTTAGCAATCTACTTAGTGTATAACAATATTAGACTTTTAGCAATCAAACAGGTGGCATCACAATTATATGTTTGATTGTCCAATTGTACGTTACATCACTTCTATAGTACGTGGGTGACACACATAAAAAATTAATTTGCATACAGACATAATTATTTTCTGTATATTCAATTTCAAGTATAATACATTTATATAGTTGGAGTGAGATCCAACTAATTCTAATATTGGAGAGAGAGGTTGAGAGAATATCTCAACAACCTCCAACACATCCAAACCAAATTACTAATGTAATCATTAATCTTAACCCTCCATTAATGCTTACATTACAAACAACGACGTTGATGTCACATAAACATATTTCGCTTGATCTTGTCTAGTCGATCTTCATTAGCACTTCTATCCACTCTGGGATCTCATAGACAATGCTCATTCTCCACCGCCAACTTCGAGCTACCAATTGATACAAATTATTTTGAACCTCATTGACTTATTTGCAGGAGTAATGATCCTTTCCCCAAAAGATTGTCAAGATACTAAACCACTCTATTGACTTACTTCCACCTATCAAAATGCAACAAACTACAATTTGGATAGTATTATAGGTAGGTAATCTAAATATTGAATGTATCCAACAGTCAATCACATAGCTTGACCTTTTTGCATACACATAAGATTACAAACACTCATAGATAACCAATAAGTGTTGCTCTTGAAGCACCGAAGTACAATAAGAATTACTAATTTATAAGAAACTATAGACATAACCAAACTAGTAAAGTGTTCTTTTGGCATCAAATAACTTCAAAAACCACCAGTTTAAATTATGCTACTCTATTCAATAATTGCCTCATCATTATATAACATATCTACAATTAATCAAAATCATATACTACTAATTACTCGTTACCACTTCTTTCACCACATACTTTCACACCACACAGTAAAAATACATATTAGATAAATAGTAAAATTATGCAAAAGATCCTGGAAATCGAAGCAGTAGCAGGCCATCTCACGTGCCTCATCTAACACTAACGACACCGGGGTGAAATCCATGAATGATCAACCAGGGTTCAAACTAAGATTCCTTTTTCATCTTTCTCCATCTCCTCGCATAACTGGACTTATCTTAGTAATGTGGATTATGGATAAATGTTTGAGAATATCCACATGCAATTGCAAGATTTTCCTTGAAGAATGCCCATTGTAGTTGATTATGACTTTGTTACAGTGATTGGTGAAGTTCTACCTATATAATCATTTCACGTAAAAATCACTTCTTGAATCTACATCCTTCTAACATAATGAACAATGGATGGGAAGGACATATTATACATTTTTCTTTTGATTCCAGGTAGTGGGCGCTATCCCTCTACATGAAAACTAGATTTTACACATAGTTTATTGATTCAATGCAAATCGCCTTCAATGAGTAAAGGTTGAATTTTGTATAAGTCAAATCAAATCCATAAACCAACAAATCTTTCCCCTATGCTGAGAAGCCTAAAGCTCATAAACTTAAAATTTTGAACCTCATGGTTACCTTGCAGACGAAAGAAAAATGCTAAAAGTTGTAATTGAGTGTTTGCATTTTGTGCTTCTAGGTTACATATAAAACTAATAGTCCTCAATTGAATATTTCCTCTCCATTTACTTCCACACCATGAGGCAACCCACATCTGCTAGTACAATGATGTTGCATTGGATTTATTTAAGGGCATCCACTTCAATAGATACAATGCTTGATGAAAACACTAGCGTTGAAAAGTTGTTGATCCTTTGAATATCTTGTTAGGACACACGAATCATGAACATAATGATGTACGACCCCATATAATAGATGAAATTTTGTGTAGCAAGAATGATCCTCCTGCACGTTGAAGGGAAATATCTTACATAACAATGGATTTCTTACAGGTAGCTTTGTTTTAAAGAACTGTAACAATTAGCAAGATTCTCATGCATCCCATTTTATGACACTAGTGACGAGGAATTCCATATTATCAATTGTTGGTCCTCATTCAGCCTTAGCAACACTCGCAACAATATATTCAACAAAACCTATGTTAAAATCAGCCCTACGCAAGTTTAGAGACCACACAAAAAAAACATGAAACTATTACTTTCACACTCTCTAAGATAACCTATGTACAAAGGATCAATATTGATAAAATTGGATGATCATAGCCCCTCTCATGAGAGAACATGGGTGGGAATACTTGCAGTCAGGATTGAACAAGCTCAGTACCACCATAAAAAATTTATTTTCATGCACATAGAACTATTTTCTATATATTGAATCTCAAATATAATACTTTTCTATAGATGTGAGATCCAACTAATTATTATCTTGTAGAGAGAAGTTGAGAGAATATCTCAAAAACTCCAACAAATGCAAACCAAATGTAAGCATTGATCCTAACTTTTCTCTCGCACTAGGAAGAATGTTGTCGCTCCACTACCATCGATACAGAACATATCCATCTTAAAACATAGCATTGTTCATGTCATCTATTTATTACATGACAATCAATTTAGTCATATACTACTCTCTTCCAAAATGTATCATTTCTTATCACAAAAATATCAATGGATTTACAAAGGATTGAGGTTAGTAAACATAGAAGGATCATGTAGCCATGAAAATGGAGAGTTGATGAATTTAGTTCCAAGTTTGGAATTAGAATCTTTTGAGTCACATGGAAGACCCAATATTTTATTTTGTAGGAAGTTCATATTCTCTTAGAATAGTCGTGAAAAAAGATGAAAAATAAGTTGAGATATTAAATGAGGTCATTAATGGTAATGATACAGAGGAGTGGCTAGAGAGAGCTTGTGGATGAAGGATGAGATGCCTAAGGCCATGAACTAAATGGAGGAGAAGGTCGGGAAATAAATTTAGGGCATTAATGGTAGGCCTATAAAGCAGAAAAGGTAAGCAATAGAGGCTAGAGAATTTTACCATGTTGGGGCAGAAGGAACATCTTTTGCTTCAAAAATTGGTATTGAAACAAATAAGCATCAATCCAATATCCTAGGTAAAGAAGAGGAGATGAAAAAATGGATATCCATCAGAACCAATAAACCATGAGAATTCAAGCCCTTGTTCGTGGTTATCAACTACTAAAGTTTCAATTTCTACCAAATATGTTAAAGGATGGGTCTAGGAGCTTAAACAAAAAATATCAAAAGCTCAAACATAAAATGTCAAGTTCAACTTTGTAGAAAAGATGAGTGGATGTTCTAAAACTACAGGGACATTTAATGAGAATACCATGGGTATGTTGCTTCAACTGGAACTGATTACAGTTCAGGTTAGAGGATGTGGCATGCAATCAAATGGTGAAAGCACCAATTATGGCTCTTCTTATTGTATTAAACAACCAAGTAAGAACATATAGAGATTTTTTAAATGTATATGTGAGTAAGAAGTAAATGGATTTTTGAATGTGTATATGTAACTAAGAAGGTTTAGTGTACCTTTTCCTTCGTTTCCTACCTTGTTCTTTAGGTCTTGTGAAATAGTTTGTTGTATTAAGTTCTTCTATTAGTATTTCTTACCCATGTTATACTAGGCCTTTTACTAAGGGTGGACCGTTTGGCTCCTGGAATCTTGGTGACTCCTTCTACCTCCTTCTGCCTGTACACTATGAATAATGAATAACATTTCTCTTTGGTCTTGTGGTGGTAGTCTTGTGACCCCTTTGTTTCAGGGTCATTTCTGTTAAAAGTACATCATACATTGTAATATTCCTAAGGGAAAATTAATAGTGATAAATAAACAATAAGAACAAATGCAACATAAAATTTCACACATAAAATTAAACAGCCATAATTTCTCCAAAAACTGCACCAAGTTGAACCATTTTATTATAAATCAAGGAGAGTACAATATAGGAATGGAGTAGATGCACCTGGAATTGCAAAATCAAGCTAGACAAGTCTAATGTGAAGAAAACAAGTGCCGAGATGTTAGAAGTGTCTCCTCCTCAATGCTCTCTGATGGCCCTGAAAAACTTCATTATTGGGTGGGAATAATTAGTCGTTTAGCCCTCATCGAGTGCTCAGAAGATTTTGAGAAATTAACCTCGACCTCTTCTCAAATAACCCACCAAAAACTAGAAAGGGTTGGGCCTAGTCCTCACCTATGAAATTACCCTAAATTTCCATGTGCTCCTCCACTAGCTAGGTTATTCAACCCACCTAGAAATGACACTTCCCAAATCCTTCAAAATGATAGCTAAGGCTAGCAAAACTCCCCTCTAGATGCCGACACAAGTCCCAACTCAGTTCATCCGCCAAGTACTTATCCTCCTAGCACCCACATGTGGTACAAAAAATACCACTACGTAGGCCTATGAATTCCCTTAAGATCTCTCAATTATACAACAAAAATCCCATATAAATGGGCATGGATAGCACACCAAATACTTAGAAAAAGATGGTCCAAGATTCTGCCAGAAAACCCAACAAAAGTGTTGCTACACAACTAGCTCTCACAAGAAGTGTGTATTTCCATACTGCACCCAATTTGTTGTAATAATACAACGAATTATCTAAGAAAACACGCAGAATAGCGTCCAAATAGTGTAAATCTCCTCCTCGGGTTGACACTTGAAGTCCACCAAAGGTAGGGTGAGATTCACATGAAAATATCAAGTGTTGAACAACACTTACAGACTTGGCTCAACAACTTAAGCATGCTTGGTAGGTTTGATTGTCAAAGCTTCAAAAGTCCCCAAATCGAGGTTTCCTCCTCATATTTGTACTTGTTGGCCCCACCTTCCTTATCTCTCCTCTAATGCGACTTGCCTCCCCTTTCTTTTCTTCCCACAACTTCGCGCTAATTCAAGGGGTGTGTATTTCTCCTTTGGGTGGCCCCCACATTCCACCATCACTTTAAATTTTCCCTTGTTTCTAATGTTGGTCCATGCTTTCTCACAAAAATGGAATAATTTTTCCCTTTTAATCCCCTTAGCATAGGTTAAGCCAAAAATTAACATAACTTAGGAAAAATTACAAAATTGGTGTAGTTACTTGGTGAAATTAAGTAGAGGGGATATCATAGTCTTCCTCTCCCAAATGTTATGTGTCCTCAAGAAACTGCAATGCGGGGTGTTGTAAGATATGCTCACTCTCCCATGTGGCATCCTCATCTAGAAAATTATTTCACTGCACCAAATACTCCCTGATAGTACTACTCCTCAATCTCCTCTCCCTGGTCTCCAAAATAGCCTCAAGCTTAAGAACCAAATGCCCCTCTTCATCCAACGGGGGTAACTCAGTGGTTGTTGTCACATGTTGTCCCAATACCTTCTTGAGGCACGAGACATGAAATATGTTGTGCACCCTACTTCTAGGTGGAAGCTCCATTTCATACTCCAACTCACCAATCCTCCTAACCACCCGGTAGGGCACATAGAAACGTGCTTGTAGCTTCTCAGCCCCCTTTTTCTTCAGTGTGGACTATTTGTATGGTTGGAGATGCAAGAAAACCAAGTCCCACATCTCAAAGTGTCTCTTAACCCAGTGCATGCCTGTAGACATTTTTTACTGATTTTTGGCGGTTTGCAAATTATCCTTGAGAGCCTTAAGGATGTACTGGCTCTCTTGTATCTAATCCTTAGTCCGTGTGGTCCTGTTATCTCCAGAAACAAGGCCAGCAAGAGATAAATCATCATATCCATAAAAATAATGGAAATGGGACATACCAATAGACATTTGGTACGGAGTATTGTAGCAGTACTCCCCCAGCTGAAACCATCTCATCCAATCTCATTTCTTCCCTGTCACATAGTTCCACAAGCATCCCTCCAACCACTTATTAACTATCTTAGTCTGCCCATATGTTTGAGGGTGGTAGCTGGTGCTAGGAGTGAGCTTAGTGCCCACCAACCTAAAGAGTTCATGCCAAAATTCTCCCACGAAGCAACTTCCCCTGTCATTGACTATGGTATTAGGGAGACCATGCAACCTGAAAATATCTCTAAAGAATAGCTCTACAACCTGTGAAGCAATGTACATGGTGGGGATAGAAAAGAAGTGGGCATACTTCATCAACCAGTCCACCACTACATATCTACAGTCACGACCCTGCACCATAGGATGTCTTGTGATGAAGTCCATCGAAATTCTCTCCCACTTCCCCTCAGGAATGGAAATTGGCTATAGTAACCCAGCTGGATGAGTTAACTCCACCTTGTTCCTCTAGAATACCTCAAACTCCTCCACATCCCCCAACACATCACCCTTAAGGCCCCTCCAAGTGAAGCACTCCTTAACTATCCTGTAAATCTTCAGGAACCCATGATGTTCTAATAATAGCGAATTATGTACTGCATGGAGAATCTTCCACCTCAATTATGAACCAGGTACCAGATATATGCACCCCTTCTAGTAAATGACATCATCCATCACTTGGTAGTTCTCATCCCCATGAGTACCATCCAAGATATCATACGCCTGTCGATCCTTGGAGTAATCCACAAAAAGTTTTTCCTTTCAATCATGATAGATGCTCATCAGTGAAAGTGTTGCGGGCCTCCTAGATTGGGTATCAACCACTATGTTCTTCTTTCTCTTGACATACTCTATGTCAAAATTGTAGGCTTCAATCCTGCTGTCCCACTTATGATTCCTATCATTGAGGCCCTTCTGCTCCAAAAAGTGACAAAGACTATTATGATCAATCTTCACTCTAAACCTATTGCCCACCAAGTACTTTCAGAATTTGGCCATCGCTTGCATAATGGAAAACATCTCCTTGTCATAAATAGAATATAGCCTCTCATGACTAAGGAGCTTCTGACACTCAAAATTTATTAGGTGACCTCCCTATGACAATATTGCGCCAATTACCTCATGTGATTCATCACACTCCAAGGTGAATGACTCTAAAAAATTAGGCAAAGGCAACACCAAACAACTACTCATCACCTCCTTCAAGTGCTAAAATGTTTCCCGCACTCTATCTATCCATGTGAATGTCCCCTTCTTAGTTATATCAGTGAGGGGTGTCACTAGCTATGAGAAGCCATTTTCGAACATCCAATAATATGTGCATATGCCCACAAATCGTCTCAGTTCAGTCACATTTCAAGGAACTAGCCAATCCTAGATGGCCCTAATATTCTCCTCATGCACCCACAGTCCATCCTATCCAATAAGGTGCTCCAAGAAGAGCATCTTCGCAAGCCCAAACTCACACTTTTACATCTTCGCATAGAATTGTTGCCCCTCCAAAATATGAAGTAACTCCTCTATGTGATGTAGGTGTTCCTCCCACGTCCTATTGTAAATCAATATGTAATTAAAGAATAGTAGCACGAACCTACACAACTTCTTGTGGAACACGTGATTCATGCAAGACTGGAAGGTAGCAGGTGTGTTTTTCATCCCAAAGGGCATAACTGGGAACTCAAAATGGTTGTAGTGACACCTGAAAGTTGTCTTGGTGATATCCTGATCCCTCACCCAAATTTGATGGTACCCCAAGCACAAATTTATCTTAGAGAAGTACTTGGCTCCTCTAAGATCATCCATAAGCTCATCTATGTGGGGAATGGGGTACCATTTCTTTAGGGTCTTCTTATTAAGGGCCTGGTAGTCAATGCACATTTTCAATGTACCATCCTTCTTCTTCACCAGAACAACTGATCAATAAAAGGGGCTAGAGTTGGACCTAATGTGCCCCAATTCCAACAACTCAAGAATAGCCTCTCAATCTCATCCGAATAAACCTTGGGATATCTATATCAGGTCGTGACGACTGCCTGTACTCATGTCTCTAGCTTGATAGTGTGTTCAAACCCCTATCATGTGGCCATCCTAGTGGGATGTCCCCAAATACTGTTGGATATCTACCTAGGATGGTCTGTGTGTTTGAATGAGGTAGTTGGGGTTGACGCCCTATCTCTAAAATCCTCAACTCCACCACCCACTCAATGTTCTCATGCCTCGGGTTTGCCTCCATCCTATATGCTAAAATTGCATGTGGTAGATATGAGTGCATACCTCTCAACACAACCAACTTCCCATCCGATCCCATGAACTTCATCTCCAATCTCTGCCAATGTGTGGTAACGTGTTTAAGAGAGTAGAGCCACTAGACACCCATCACCACATTGGTGTCTGGAACATCTACCATGAAGAAGTGGTCGGTCACTGAGTAGTTCCCCATGGTCACCGTCAAAGAGGGATCATACTGTGTGCACTGCATGGTCATGTTTCCTGGCACAAGAACTAAGAATCCATAAAAATACTTCATGGGTATACCCCTCCTTCGTACCATCTAAGCATCAATAAATTTGTGGGTTGCCCCACTGTCGATCAATACTGAGACACAATGCCCTTGCACGGTGCCTCTGATCTGTAGGGTCAAATATCTGGGAACCCCACGTAATGAAGCAAACACTCCTCTAAAAGGTGCGAAAGGTTCCCCCACTGGTGGTGGTGGTGGAGGCAGTTCTCTTGCTACATATGTCTCACTATCACCTCCATTTTCCCCTGGCTCTATATCATCGTCATGGTCATTGTTTGACAAGACCTCAATGTAATGAACCTTGCCCATGGTGCACATATGGCCTGGTGCCCAAGGCTATTAATAGGTGAAGAATAAATTCCTCCACCGAAGGTCCCTCCTAGTCTCCTCATCCAGCACCTCGTGAACAGGAACCTCACGCTGTAGTGGGGGTCTAATGTCTTTGCCCCTCTACTAGAAAACGGGCCTCATGGGTGCCTACACTTTGGTTCTAAGAAGTGCATCCCATAAATCCTGATCTCTGCCTAGTGCATCCTACAAAGTGGTGGGCCTATCGGCTCTCACCAAGCCTTTTAGTGGCTTGGCTAACTCCTCCAGGAATATGAATAGTTTCCTTGCCTTTGATAAATCTAGCACCATCATTGATATCCTGATAAACTCTGAGATATATGTCTTGGTACTACCTATATTCATGAGTCGTGTTAGCTCTCTAAAGTGCTCCTTAGGGTCCCTCCTCTAAAATCGCTCTAAAACCCTTCGTATGAACTCCTCATAGGTAGTAATGCTTGCATGCCCTAAGGTAACTGACCCACGAAACCACTAATTATGAGCCTCTCCCTCAAAATGCAAAGTGGAAATCTTGATGGCCTCCACCTTTGTCATCTAGTTAAGCTAGAAATAGACATCGAGCTTCTCAACCTACACTTGGGTTGAGCTCTCACAAAAGCCATCAAAATTTAGGAGGAATAACTTCCCCACTGTGCACTGTAGATTAGTGCCATGCGTGTAGGATCCTCCACTCATCCCCTTGCTTCTGTTGTTATTCGTGAGTTGGCATAAGTCTTTGAAGGCGATGACGTCTCTTAAATCAATCTCATATGACTAGTACTCCAAAAATGAATCCCCCATGGGTATATCCTCCTACCCCTGCTGCCCTCCAATACTAGATGCTAGAAATGTAAGGATGGTTGACCTGGGAGGTGCGCTACAAACGAGAGGCATATTGTGTGGATATGTGGCTTGGTGGCTCGATTTCCCTTGGTGGTGAGAGGTTCTTAAAACCTCTCCCAAATGGATGTCACCTTGGCTTCCCTTACCCTTGTTATCATTGTTGTTCTGGTGCCTCAACCCATCAATACTCTAGCCAAATCTTTTATAGCCTTTAAGAAGGTTTGGGAAAACTCTTCATCCCTTTTATCTTTTTCATATATTATCCCCCATTTCTGGTTCCTCGACCTCCTGCTCTAGGGTTTCTGGATATGGAGTGATCTGTAGCTCCCTTTCCCTTCTCCTATATCTCTGTCTCCTGTAAGTGATATTATTCTTGTCCCTTGGTGTGGGTTCCCCACAGGCTGAGCCAAGATTATTGCCCTCATACCACTGTAATATTCCTAGGGGAAAATTAATAGTGATAAACAAACAAAAATATCACAAACAACACAAAATTTCATACATCTAATTAAACACCCATAAAATCTCCAAAAACTACGATAAAATAAGTCATTTTATTATAAATGAAGGAGATTACAATATAAGCATGGAGTATATTTACCTGGGCTTGCAAAAGCAAGCTAGACAAGTCGCGGCTGAAGAAAACAAGTGTCTGATGCTGGAAGTGTCTACTACTCAATGCTCTATGCTCTCCCTGGAAAATCGTACCATTGGCTAGGAAGAATCTGTCATTTCTCCGTCCTCGAGTTCTCAAAAATTTCCAAGAAATTAACCTTGGCCTCTCTTAAAATAAGTCACCAAAACCCAGAAAGGGTTGGGCGTAGTTCTACCGTCCAAAATTACCCCCAATTTCCAAGTGCTCCTCCACTAGTTGGGTAATTCAGTCCACATGGAAATGACACTAGCCAAATCCTCCAAAATGATAGAAAAGCCTAGTGAAACTCCCCTCTGGACGCCACCACAAGTCCCAACTCAGTTCATCTGCCAAGTACTTATCCTCCTGGCTCCCACGTGTGGTACAAAAAATACCTCTACGTAGGCCTATGCAGTGGCTTAAGATATGTCAATTACATAACAAAAATCCCACATAAATGTGCCCAGATAGCACTCCAAATACTTAGCAAAATATGGTCCAAGTCTCTCCCAGAAATCTCAACAAAAGTGTTGCTCCACAACTAGCTCCCACAAGAAGTGTGTATTTCCGTACTTCAACCAATTTGTTGTAATAATACCACGAATTACCTAAGAAAACACCCAGAATAACTCCGAAATTGTGTATATCTCCTCCTTGGGCTAACACTCGAAGTCCACCAAAGTTGGGGTGAGATTCTCGCATGAAAATATCATGTGCTGAACAACACTTACAGAGTTGGCTCAACAACTCAAGCATGCTATGTAGGTTTGATTGTAAAAGCTTCAAAAGTCCCCAAATGGATTTTGCCTCCTCATATTTGTACTTGTTGGCCCCACCTTCCTTATCTCTCCTCTAATTCGACTTGCCTCCCCTTTCTTTTCTTCCCACAATTTTGCACTAGCTCAAGGGGTGTAAAATCCTCAACAAAAGATGGTCGAGGTCTCTCTCGGAAAGCCCAACAAAAGTATTGCTCCACAACTAGCTCCCACAGGAAGTGTGTATTTCCATACTGCGCCAAGTTTGTTGTAATAATACCATGAATTTCCTGAGAAAACACCCATAACAACTCCCAAATAGCGTAGATCTCCACCTTGGGTTGGCACTCGAAGTCCACTCATGTTACGATGAGATTCTCGCATGAAAATCTAGTGTTGAACAACAATTGCAGACTTGGCTCAATAACTCAAGCATTCTAGGAAGGTTTTATTGTCAAGGCTTCAAAAGTCCCCAAATGGAGGTTGCCTCGTCATATTTGTACTTGTTGGACTCACCTTCTTTATCTCTCCTCTAATTCGACTTGCCTCCCCTTTCCTTTCTTCCCACAATTTTGCACTAGCTCAAGGGGTGCATATTTCTCCTTTGGGTGGCTCCCACATCCCACCCTCACTTTAATTTTTCCCTTTTTACTAATGTTGGTCCATGCTTTCTCACAAAAATGGAATAATTTTTCCCTTTTAATCCCCTTAGCATAGGCTAAGCCAAAAACTAACATAACTTAGGCAAAATTGAAAAATTGGTGTAGCTTCTTGGCGAAATTAAGTAGAGGGGATATTACATATATGAAATCAATGTATGAACACTTTGGTGACTCCTTCTACCTCACATTGAATATTGAACAACATTTCTCCTTATTTTTGCGCTAGTAGTCATATGGGTAGATCCCGAAATGACCCAAGCTATTAGTTTTCTTAACACGGGAAATGTTATTTTACAACACCGAAAAATAAATAACAACGTAGATATTTTACAAAGTTTCAAAATAAATAACAAGCTTATATTTCTAGGTATAATTAGTGTGGTGATAACAAGCAATGAATTTGCAATAGCACAAAAGAAATGTATTTGCAATAGCAAAAAAGAAATGGATTTCTACCAACACCAATAACATTCAAGAAAAGACCATTTAATATTTCTTTGTGCTTACCTATTCATTTTCCGTGGGTTTGCTTATCTCTAACTTTTCTTTCTTTGGCTTACAATTGTTCTCCTCGTTTGGTTGGTTCCTTAGCTTTATTTTCTCCATTCCCTACATTGTAATTCTAAATAGAATCACTTCTCTAGATAATATTTTCTATTCAAGTGTGTTCTTATATATATCGCTTGCACATGTATTGGTGGAGAATTGCAGAAATTATGCTCTAAATCATGGTGCTAATTCAACATCCGTGTTGTAAAATAAAACAAAAAGATAGGCGAAATTGCAAAAAAAAAATGAAAATGAACCATATTAATTGGTTCCAAACATCGACCGAATAACTAGGTATGTGACTATTACAAAGGAAAATTTAAAAAAAAAAAAAAATTCTGATAATAATATAAAATACCAACATTTGGATTATAACTCGTTCAAAAAGAGCAACGCATGTTGGCTTTATTTTGCCGAACATTCTCAAGTTGTCATGTACACATGTTTACAATCACGATGAAGTTTATAAAGCGATGATAGAGGGCTATGAAGGATGAGTTGGGTCATAGAGTGAACACAAAATTAATAAACTTTTAATATTATGAATTAATAGCATTGGTTGACTTTGCAAAAATCACTATTCAAGTATAGCTTATAATATACATTGGGAACCATGATATAGCTACAATCAGACATTGATTTGTTTTGTTTAGTTCAAGAAAATAAAAAAGAATATATATATATATAATTTTGGATAAATCAATATTATTAAATGAGTTTAAAAAAATCAATTTAATATATATATATATATATATATATATATATATATATATATATATATTTTAAAGCAACGTTGGATAGATATATTTTATAATAAAATGAGTAAAAAGGTATTAATATACTCCATGAATGGGTCAAAATGAATTAATATGTAGTAAGTGCGATATTGATTGTTATATACTTGGCCTTCTACATGTATAATAAGAAAAACATATTTCTATTAAAATAAGAGAGTTGTAAGATAATATGTCGTGTAATTTTGTGAAGTACTTTAGCATCACAAATTAAAGGAAATTATGTGATAGATAATACATTATTTATATTTATAATTTTTGGTAAAAAAAAATATTATGTATTTTGTTTTAGAATTTTTTTATTAAAATTTAATTAAATAATTTTTAGGTAGTGAGTGATTTTTTTATTTAAAATGAGTTTTTAATTTGTATATATAGATTTAATATTCTGAAAATTTTATATACACTTAAATTATAGAAAATTGAGAACTTAAATTTGAAAAATTTGTGATTGGAACAAATTAATATATTCGAAATAAAAAAATACATCTATAAAAACTCCAAGCTTATAATGGCTACCCCTAAAATAAACCAGAAGTATTAAAAACCTAGCCCTTTTGGTTTGTTTATTATTAATGATGAATAAATTGTACCCATGATTGATATGACTAGGTTCATGGCTTTGGCTGCATACGGAAAAGCGTAACCAGAAGTATTAAAAACCTAGCCCTTTTGGTTTGTTTATTATTAATGATGAATAAATTGTACCCATGATTGATATGACTAGGTTCATGGCTTTGGCTGCATACGGAAAAGCGTGCCATGGTTTGTCTTGGTGCACCGACATCCATATAGTTAATTTATTTCATAACTCCCTTTCCTTTTCCATGCTCACTGTCTTCCATTCCATCGAGTTCCGCGGACTAAAGCACGGCCCAAGCCAGTGGTGATTTTCTGTGAAATAGAAAGCAATAAGAGTTAGTTTGCTTCCAAACGCTTAATAAATTTTCTATTTTGAATTAAACACCGAATAAACTTAAATACAATTGTTTATTAATGGAATATTTTTAAGTATCTTGACATTCATCATTACAAGGTATCATCAAAAGTTGTGATGAACCATCGCAATCCATTGACAATGAGAGGGGTTAAACCAAAATCCCAAGGATTTATTTATTTTTAACAATATTTTTTCCTCGTTGAATATTTCTTACATTGGATACTTAATTTGCATTTATGTTTTAGCTCATAGTCTTCCCTATGATTTTTATATTATATTTTTTTGAACAAGGAATCTGTGTAAATTGTAGTAGAAGAGAGAAACATGTTCGGATAAAACTTCTGATTTCATGATAGGCATGTTGGAAGTAATGTTTCCATGTCATTGTGAGTCCCTAGGCATCAATCTAGAAGTTGTTGATTCCTATGTTATGAGTTGGAATCATAATCTAGATGTGTCGAAGTCAGTAATTTGTGTCTTATATATTTGTAATTTGTGTCGAAGTCAGTAATTTGTGTGTGTCATAATGTGCTCTCTATTTTTCTAACATGGTGACATAACATGTACTGGTCAGTAATTTGTGTCTTATATATTTGTACATGTGGTGATCAATAAAAGTATCTAGTGATTTGTGTGTCATAATGTGCTCTCTATTTTTCTAACATGGTATCATAGCAGGTACTGGCTTCACTCCCTCAAGGGAGGGCAATGACAATGAGAGAGTGGTGGCGATCCCGAGGAGGGACACGTGGCCGTGACTGTTTAATTCTTTCGGTTCCGAGTTAAGTTTGGTGGCAGGGTTTTTGGTATGCGACTTTAATGGGTTTTATTGTATGTTGTCCTCTGCTTTGTACTGGCCTCGGGCTTGCAACCTTGGATTATCACTTTCACCGAGGGTGTTTTGAACTCATTTCTCCTTTACTTTTGTTTGGCTCTGTGGGTGCTTTGTGCCTTCGCCTGGTTCTTGCGATGGTTGGTAAGTATCGTGCCTTGTTTGTCCCATATGGTGGTTTGTTGTGCTTTGCTGGTTCTCTGTGGTTTGTTGGTGTTGTGCCTCTGCTCGTTCTCTATGGTCTGTCGATGCTGTGCCTCTGCTCATTCTCTGTAGCGATTCACTGCTCTAGTTTTTGGAGGGTTTCAGGTCTTCTCCCTCTTGCAATTCTATTTATCTCTGTCATTTGCTTCAAGCTTCATCTCTACTCTATTTGTGGTGATTTGTATGTTGATGTTGGGTCTGGTGACAGTTCGGCTCTGCAAATTCATAGGTTCCTACCTAGCTGTTGCACGGGATGGCTCCGCAAACTCGCTCTTAGGTAAGCTTCTCCTTCCAATTTCAATTTCACCCCTTGTTTTTGAGGTGTTCATGCCCTCCGTGTTTGATTTAGGCCTAGCCTGTGGACTGTAATGTGTTTGGTTTTCATAGGTTTGGAACCCTCGACGATTTCCAAATTATAGAGTTTATACAGTGAATTTTGTTGAATGAAAAAAATGGAAATGCAATGTACAGGAAATGCGTTTAAATGCAGAATATAATAGTACCTGGGTTTTGTTTTGTTGAGAAAAGAAATCTATATGCTAGTGTACCTCTGTTTGGTTCTCGGTTTTGAAATGCTTCCTGTTACAAATGCTTGTCGATACTTACTCAGATCTTTTGAACAAATGGTTTCACTGTCTTGCTTTCATTTTGATGCTTGAAACATCTATGCACAGGGAATGTAATAAAAATTAATCTACTTCCTTAATTACAGATTTTGAATTGTTTACTACTATAGAGATTAAAATGATTGTGAACTACAACTTTTGGGCTCTCTCTCCTCTCTGGATGGCAGCCTTTCCATCCTCTCCGATTTTTCCTTTTCAACACATTATTAGCAGTTTCTTTACAGTTGAGGAACTGTTCCTCAGTTACTTTTCAGTTGTTTAACAATTTCTTCAAACCAGTTCCTAACTAATCCTATCTTGATCTGTTTTCCTAATTTAAAAAAAACTAACAATGGTTGAGTTATCCTTAATCTTAAATGAAACAAAAATGAAATAGAAACTCAAAATGTTTTCCTCTCTGTTCAGCAAAATAAAATAAAATAAAAACATTTCCTAGTTGTCACCTCTTCACTCGGATGCTCCTGCATGAGGCTCCCATGGTAAATTAAACTCATGGCTCCTGTCCATGAGCTCTTCAATAGAGTACCCGACGCTTTGAATCTGGCCAACATCTAACCATGACCTATCTTGAATAGGATGACCCTTCCACTTGACTAGGTACTGCAAATATTCCTTCCTTCGAGTTCGTCTGGCCACCTGGGTACCTAGGATCTGTTCGATCTTTAGAGGCTGTGCTGGGGGCATTTGTTTAATCCACGAATCATGCTCTTTCTGGGTGTCCCATGTTCGTCTTTCCAAACTTTCTTCTTCATCTGCCGCAATGTAGGGGTACAGATCTGCCACATTGAAAATGGGTGAAATTCCAATACATGGGGGTAACTACAATTCATAAGCATTCACAGAAAACTTCTGAAGTATCTTGCAAGGCCCAATTTTCCTCCATTTCAACTTGTTGTATTCACCTTTAGGAAACCTCTCCTTGCATAGGTGTGCTAATACTAGGTCTCCTATGCTGAATTGTACCTCCTGCCTTTTCAAATCTGCTTTCTGCTTGTATCTTTGGCTGTTGTCTTGTAATTTTAATTTCACCTGTTCATGAAGATCATTGATTGTCTTTGCGAAATCTTCACGATCAGCACTCCTGTGCTCCAACTGACCCAAATCTCGTAACTCATGTACTCCACATGGGTGCATTCCGTATAGGATCTGGAAAGGACTACTGCCTGTGCTTTAGTTGGGCAAATTGTTATAAGAAAATTCTTCTTATGCAAGCACACAATCCCATTGTCGAGAATTTTCTCCAACCAAACTCAATAAATTTCCCAAACTTCGGTTCACCACTTCGGTTTGACCATCGGTTTGCTGGTGATAAGTTGAACTGAAGTTTGGTTTGGTGTCTAATTTTTTCGATAGGGTTCGCTAAAAATGTCCTGTAAACTTAACGTCTTGGTCTGAAACAATAGACTTCGACAAGCCATGTAATTGGACTGTCTCGGTAAAGAACAAATGTGCTACATGTGTGGCGTCACTGGTTTTCCTGCATGGAACGAAATGTGCCATTTTGGTGAAATGATCCACCACCACCATGATGGAATCAAATCCCAATTGTGTCTTCGGCAGACCTAAGACAAAGTCTAAACTGACTGAGTCCCATGGTCTATTCGGAATAGGTAAGGGCGTATACAACCCTGTGTTCTAGTTGTGTCCCCTTGCAATCTGACACACTTTGCATGTAGTCACAAACCTCTGTACATCTCTCTGCATCTTTGGCCAATAGTAAAAGTGGCTCAACTGATCCAAGGTCTTTTATATGCCAAAACGTGGGCTAAACTTCCATTATGCTTTTTTTGGATTAAGTTCTCCCTCATAGATCATTTCGGAATACACAACTGCCCTCCTTTGAACAATAACCCTTCTTGCATATTATAGTCCAGCCATGAACTTTTATCTCTCAACAATAGATTTTGGCAAGCTTCATAAGCTTCCTTAAAATCTACATCTGCCTCATATAAGTCCTTAAGATGTTCAAATCCTAATACTTGTATCGTACTTTCTAGTAGGATCAAATTCCTCTTGCTTAATGCATCTACCACTTTGTTGGCTTGACCGCTGATGTGTTTCAACACAAACGTAAAACTCTGCAAGTACTCCACCCACTTTGCACATTTATGGTTTAGCTTATGTTGCTGCATAATATACTGCAACGTATAATTGTCTGAAAATAAGACAAATTCATTGGCCAACAAATAATGTGTCCAACGCTTTAGCACTTGAACCACTGCATAAAATTCCTTGTCATAAGACGTGTACTTCTGCCTACTTTCATTTAGTTTCTCACTGAAATAGGCTACTGGCTTGTCCTCTTGGCTGAGTACTGCACCAATGGTTGTCCCACTGGCATCACAACGGACTTGAAAAAGTTTCTTAAAGTCTGGTAATCTCAAAATTGGTCTTTCAGTAATTTTCATTTTGAGCAGCTGAAAACTTTGTACCTCAAACAAACTTTTGGGAGACGACCAACTAACTATGGCTGCAACCTTTTCCGGATCGATTTTTAGTTCATTCTCGGAAATCACAAATCCCAAATAAATTAACTCTTTCTTGGAAAAAGAACATTTCTTCAAATATATCAGTAATATATTCTGCTGCAATTTTTCCAATACATACATCAGGTGTCGAAAATTCTCTTCCTTCATCTTGTTGAATATAAGTATATCATCCAGATATACAATCACAAATTTTCCAATGAATTCCTTCAGCATCTTGTTCATCAACTGCATGAATGTGCTAGGGGCATTGCTCAATCCAAATGGCATAACCAGCCATTCGTACAAGCCTTCATTAGTCTTGAAAGTTGTCTTCCACTCGTCACCTTCTCGAATTATGATTTGGTGGTAGCCACTTTTCAGGTCTATCTTTGAAAAGTACGCTGCTCCACTCAAACAATCCATCATATCATCCATTCGAGGTAAAGGGAACCTGTACCTGATAGTAATCTTGTTAATGGCCCGGGAATCCGTGCACATTTGCCACTCACCTCCTTTCTTGGGAGCTAAAACAGTCGGAACTACACAAGGGATTAAACTCTACTGAATTAGTCTTTTATCCAACAACTTCTGCACCTTCTTCTGGATTTCTTTATTATTCTTCAGACTCATCTGGTAGGCAGCCTTGTTTGGCAAACTGGCTCCTAGAAAAAATCAATATGGTGACTAATGCTCCACTTCGGTGGTAATTTGTTCGGCAGATCGTCTACCACAATATCACTAAATTCTTGCAGCATGTCCTGTATCTCTTTAGGTAAGTCAGTGACTTTAGTATGGATCAATACTAGTTTTGGCCTTCGCACAACTGCATACTTCACCTCATCATCCTCCATCTGTCACAGAAACTCTTTTCCGCCTAACAGTAGTGCTTTTGTCCCATTGGTTTTTGCAACATCCTCTTCCTTCATGGGCACTAGGGTATGCTTTATCCCATCTTTAACAAACTTGTAACAATTTGTTGCCCCATCATGGATGACCTTCCTATCATACTGCCATGGTCTGCCCAACAGAATATGGCACACGTCCATAGGCATGATATTGCAAGTCACCTTGTCTTTGTACTTGCCAATATGAAACTCTACTTCACACTGCTCATCAACCAATAGTTGGTGACCTTTCTGCAACCAAGACACCCTATATGGAGTTGGGTGCTTCAACTTCTTCAAACCCAATTTTCCCACCATTTCAGTAGCTACCAGATTATCAGTACTTCCACTATCTATAATTAATTTGTAGCATTTCCCATGCGACTTGCATACAGTCCGGAACAATGCTTTCCTCTGTGTCTGATCAGCTACTTCCTTAGCTGGTTTTAATAATACCTTGTTCAACACCAAGGCTTCTCCAGTCTCTGACATATTTTCCACCTCCTGTGGTGGTGCCTCCACTTCATTGGGCTAAGCGACATATTCTCCCCTCTGCCCAGTTTTTTCCTTTTCAGGATATTCAAAGGACCTGTGTCCCCACTTGTGACACTTGTAACACTGATAGGCATTTCCTCTACCCTTGCCATTACCTCTTCCTCGCTGGTATGACCTTCCTCCTCTGGTGTTACCTTCCTTTTCACTCTATCCCGAAGTCTTCGAACTATTGCCCTCTTTATTGCTGTTCGCATTCCTACCTCTGCCAAAGGTCTATCCTCGACCTCTACCAGAACCACGTCCTCTCCTGGAATTTTTTTTCCTAGCAATATTTTCCTCTGCCTTCAAAGCACTCTAATAAGCTTCCTCTATGGTCTTAGGGGAAAGAATACTAATTTAGTCTAGGATCTCCATTCCTAGACCATTTACAGACCTCGTTTTTTTATCAATGGTATATTCAACATAACCAGCTCTCAGGTTAACTTTATAAAATTCTTCAGTACATTCCTTCATGGCCATCATTCTCTGTCTTAGGTTATGTACTTGTCTATAAAGGGAAATTTGATAATATTTAGGAAAAAACTTACTCTTCATTCTAGCAACCATCCTGTCCCATTTTTTAATCAATGGTTTGTTTAATCTCCTCCTTTCTTCCTGTACACTGTCCCACCATAGAGCTGCATGTCCCTTCAATTGTTGGCATTATGACTCGATTTGGCGCTATGACATAGGTGTTGTCCTTGATGGCAACTCACTTAGATGACAAATCTCAGTTCAGGCTCACAGAATGAAGAAAGAGAGGTATACGCTAGTTCCCGTTGACCAAGCCACGTGTACACACGGGTTTGCAGACCAAAAAGTGTGTATGCGTACAAACGCACTTTCACAAAAGGAAAGGAGCGTACATGATGGAAAACTTGGTTTTGGTCCGTGGTATTCGGTCCATGGTATTGTGATCCCTGGTATTGGTACAAGGTATCTTGTCTGACGTGTTGACCCCAAGTATTTGGTCCAAGGTATTGGTTCTAAGTGGTCTTGGACCATGGTATTGAGTAAGGCCTAAGACTATAAAAGGAGGAGAAGATCATTAGGCAAAGGCACTCATGGATTGAATATCCAATGAAGAGCAAGATCTATAATACAGGTGACTGGGTTATGGTGCACAGCTGGATCTGAATCAAGGATGAACTTGAGCGCTTGAGGAAGGATAAGTTCTATTGATGGGTGAAGATCTCAAGGCTTGAAGAGAAGTATCTTTGTGTGGTTTTGATCTTAAATCTAAATAATTGGCGCATGTCATAATCTGTAAATATGATGATCTAGGTATAATTGATGTCTGAATAATTGTAAAGGTTAAAATCATCATTTACAGATCTGTACGCAGGTTCATTATAGCAAAGGCGTGTATACACGCCGATTCAGCATTTCAAAAGTGCGTATATGCAGGTTTGCCTTGATACAAGTGCGTATGCACACAGGTTCGTCACATTGAAGTAGTGTACACCTCATAAAATATTCTCTAGCTACTTCTGATTGTTGTTACAGTGTTCTGGGTTCTTGCTTGGGTTCTGGTTACTGTTACTGTATTCTGGTTACAACAATCAGAGAAGTGATTGTTTGATTCAGTTTTAGTTGGTACAAAGGAGTTTGGTTGATGCAGATATATTTGATGTTTGATTGATGTTATTGATGGATCCAGTTTGAGAATTTATGAAATGTGGTCCCTGGAAGAAAAGAGAAGGTTGTAGCCTTCTATAGGTCAGCACCTACATACTAATACATCAGCTAGTACAAGAGCTAGGGGGTTGTAGCTCCCTTCTAGGAGAAGCTGGAGAATGAGAGAAGGTTGTAGCCTTCTACAGGTAGAAGCCTGCGTACTGGTATAAGACTACACCAATACAAAATATTGTAAATGGAAGCTTCTTATTAAAAGAAAGATAGAGACGATTACAGAAGGTGGTTTTCACCCACATTGGGTTTCCACCTTATATATTGTGTTCATGTGTGTGACTATCTGTTTTGTTTTTACTGCTCCAGGTTACTGTTTATATGGTTCTGATGCACAGATTAAAGATCAACATACGAAGAATTAACTAAATTATAAGTTTACAGGGTATACGCTAGTTTCCTTATATACAATTGTGTATACACGCGGGTTTTATTAACTGAAGTAGCATATATGAATCAGAATATGGAAATGAAATATTATTGACTTGCTAATACTGATTCACCCCCCCACCTCTCCGTATTATTTCCAACAATTGGTATCAGAGCAGGTCCTTCAGAAGAAGCTTGATCGCTTGAAGGAAGATCTATCATCATGAGTAATTATGAAAGAGAGGCATCCATTAGACCACCGATCTTTGATGGGAGCAACTTTGTTTATTGGAAGGTAAGAACCACAACCTATCTTCAATCTCTTGGAATAGATGTTTGGGAAATCGTGGAAGGAGGATATACATTTCCATCAACAATACCTACAGATACGGCACGCAAGAAGCAATATGAAACCAATGCCAAGGCCATCAATACATTATTGGGGAGTCTGTCACAATCAGAATTTGTCAAGGTTATGCAACTCAAAACCACTAAAGAAATATGGGACAAGATCATTCTAAGCTATGAAGGAGACGATCAGGTAAAACATGCAAAGCTACAATCTCTCAGAATTTAATATAAAGCTCTCAAAATGCACAATGATGAAAGTATAGCTAATTACTTCCTACGTATGGATGAGATTGTTAATCGCATGAAAAACTTGGGTGAAGAGATAAAAGAAGTTACTTTAGTTGAAAAGGTTTTAAGATCTTTGTCTACTAAGTTTGAATCAAAAGTTTCTGCTATATAAGAAAAGCAGGATCTTCAAAGTCTTACTATGACACGGCTGCACGAAATCTTAACCGCTTTTGAAATGAGAAAAGGAGGCCCATCAGATATGAGAGAAGCTGCATTCAAAGCTTCAGGAAGAGAAGAACTTAATGAATCAGGACATATTTCAGAAGGAGAGGAAGAAGCAAACTTTGTCAAGAACCTTCAACGGAGTTCTAGAAGATTCAAAGGTAAATTACCTTTCAAATGTTTTGCTTGTGGAAGAGTCGGTCATTGTGCTTCCAAATGTCCTCACAAGGATAAGCTTGATAAAGGGAAGGAATCATCAAAATGGAATAGAAAACAAAGTGTAAGTAAAAAGAGCTACTATATGCATGAAGATAGTGATGGTTTATCAAATAGTGATGAAGATAAAAACAGTAATGATTATAGACTTTTGATGGATTTTGAAGATGAAGATTTCTTGGATGCATTAGATGAAGATGGTCTTTATGAAGAAATCTCTAAACTTAAAATTTGTTTAGAAGAAAAGAATATGATTATAGATACTCTGACATTCCAACTTGTTGAAAGGGAAAAACACAATGAAAATTTAAGATGTGAAATTGTGGGTCTAAGAAAGGATATTGAGAAAACAAAAGCTCTCAATCTTAGATTTGCTAAAGGATCAGAGACCCTAAATGAAATTATCAAAGTGCAACATTCTCCTCTGATAAAGACAGGTCTGGGATATACTGAAGAAGCACAAAAACTATCCACCTCCACTAAAAGCTATCTTGATGCAGTAAAGAGCAGTGAACAGTTTGAGAATCATCAGCAAAGGCATAAAGAAGTTCACCGAGTAAATCGGGGCCAATCTACTTCAAGGATAAACAGAAGCTACAACCAACCTCAGGTAAATCATACTCAATTTGCTTCAAGAATGAATGACAATGGAAACTACTATCACTAGGTCAGTAGGTTTGATAATCACAGGAATTTCTTTAATGGTCAATGTTTTTCATTTCATAAATTTGGACACAAAGAAACTCAATGTGTTGCTTACAAGACAATCATGACTAGAGAAGCACGAAATCAAAAGAATGTGAGAGGGATCATGAAAAGGACCTACAATAACTTTTCGCTTCTTGAAAATGAAATAGAATGCTTTATCTGTAGCAACTTCGGTCATGAAGATTCTGAATGCAGGAGTAAATTTTGGCAAACATCTCAGAAGGAGCAAACTTCATTGGGTCCCAAAACTTGGAGAAAGAAAGAACCGCAACCAGAAAGATGTGGTATAGCTTTATATGCAGAAGGATAAGAAAATCAGTGGTACATCGATAGTGGATGCTCGAAACACATGACAGGTGATAAAGAAAAACTTCAGTCATATAATGCCTTAGAAAAAGAAAAGAAGGTCTCATTTGGAAATGACACTCTTGCTGTCATAAAAGGTAAAGGTTTTGTTCTCTTAAAAGAAAAGGTTAAAGCTGGGAATGTTATGTATGTTGATGGTCTAAAGCATAATCTATTGAGTGTTAGTCAAATGTGCGATCAAGGAAATGAAGTGGTATTTCGATCAAATGGATGTGTTGTTCGTGAGCTTGATACAGGAGAAATAGTGATCAAAGGAATAAGAACTCCAAATAACCTATACATACTCAAGGGAGGACAACAACAATGCTACCTAAGCAAAAATGATGAACAATGGCTATGGCACAGAAGATTGGGGCATCTAAGCTTCTCTCAAATAAGAAAAGCATGTAGATACTAGGCTGTTTGTGATCTTCCAGATATTAGCATTCCAGAAAACACAATATGCAAATCATGTCAATTTGGTAAGCAAACAAGGGCTCATTTCCCAGAGAAGGAAGGATCAGCTAGTAAGCCTCTTGAACTTGTTCATACTGATTTATGTGGTCCATCAAGGAAAAAGTCACCTCGTGGAGAAGAATAATTTATATTGTTCATTGACGACTTTTCTAGAATGTGTTTGATAGGACTTCTAAAGCATAAAGATGAAGTATTTGAAAAGTTCAAAGACTTCAAAGCATTGGTTGAAAATGAGTCAGATCACAAAATCAAATGCCTCAGGTCTGATCGAGGAGGGGAATTTACCTCAGATGAATTCTTTGACAGTTGTGAAGAACATGGAATAAAAATGGAATTCTCTACCACAAGGACTCCTCAGCAAAATGGAGTGGTAGAAAGGATGAATAGAACTGTTCAACAAATGGCTCGTGCCATGCTAGATGAGTCTGGAACTCCTGCAATGATCCGGATTTAAACAGGAACGCAACAAATTACAGAGATAACCATATACACAAAGATTCAGCGGAAATAATACTTCATTTCATTAATGGAAAATACTGAAATATGCTTACAACCAGAAATGGAAATAAACCAGCTAGGGCGATGGTAGCTTATCTCTGAGAAGAGATGTGGTGGCTACATGCCTCTGAACTGTGTTACAATGAGGCTCAAAGGCCTATTTATTGTTGAGAAACAATGGAAAACCCTTAACATTCCAAAACCTAACCCTAGGAGATGAAACGCCAAACTGTGGGCCCCGTTTGGGGGTAAATTGGTACATCAACTTCCCGGGGTCGTAACTTTGGCATATGATCTCCGTTTGACGCGTACAATAGCTCGTTAGAAAGATCTATCCGAGTACTACCACTTTGGGAGGCATCCACCCATGTTGCCCCAGATTCCCAAAAAAACGTCGTTTAGAGCCTCAAAACAGCTCCGGAAGTTCAAGACCCGAAAAACTGCTAAAAATAGTAAACTGTGCTACAATTAAGGAAACTGAAAATGCTGAGAAAGACAATGGTGGGGGTCCAGGTGGACTTGGCAGGTGGCCACCAATATCCACCTGGATCATTCCTCCCCCCTTAGGAAGCAATGGTCCCCATTGCGTTGAGCTCCTCCATGAGATGAGGAAACTTCTGCTGAACTTGTTCCCTGGTGAGCCACTTGCCCTGCTGAAGGAGTTGGCCTGCTTTGACAACTCGATACAGTTGGATATTCTGTTGGCGAGTGTTCTTGATCTGTGTGTCCATGATCCGATCAGTTGCAGCTTGTTCCATGCAATCTGGATTTAACTCTGTGGGTTTGAGCTGTTCTGCAATGTCGGATGTGTCTAGCAATGGTGGAAAGTATGGCCGAAGGCGGTCCACATTGAACACTGGGTGCAAGCCAAGGAATGGGGGAATGCTGAGCTCAAATGCATTGTCTCCCATCGCCTTAGTAATGGTGTAAGGACCATATCGGAGTGGTCTCAATTTCCGATAGGCTCCAGTAAGGCGTTCCTTTTGCAAATGCAACCAGACTTTGTCGCCCACCTGAAACTTGTGTGGCACCTGGTGTTGATCATGTCGCTGCTTGTACTTGGCATTTGATTTCTCAAGAATGTCATGGACCTGCTGGCGAATATGTTGGATGCGCTCAATGAAGCTGGTGGCCTTATCTGTTTCGGACTGGACATGAGCTGAATTCATGTGAGTAGCTGCAAGGGGCATGGCCACATCAATGGGGCATAGTGGCTGGAATCCCAAACCCACCTGAAAAGGGCTATGGCCAGTGGAGCTGTGAAGAGATCGGTTGTAGCTGTGCTGAACATAGGGGAGGCTCTCGTCCCATGTGCGTGGATGCTTTGAGTTATACATGCGCAGAATGTGCACAATCATCCTGTTGACAACCTCTGCCTGGCCATCAGTTTGAGGATGGAAGGCTATGGACTTCGTGAGTTTGGTGTCCAGCATTGACCAGAGACTGGACCAAAATGTGCTGAGAAACCGACTGTCCCGATCTGAGATGATAGACTGTGGGATCCCAAAGTGCACCCACACTCGCTCAAAGAAGAGTTTAGCAGTGGCTTCTGCTGTGATATTCTTCTTGCAGGCCATCATAATGGCCATCTTCGAGAACCTGTCGACGACCACAAAAACACAGTCATTTCCATGCTTAGTGGAAGGAAGGCTTGACATGTAATCCATGGAGATGGATTCCCAAGGTCGACTAGGGGTAGGCAACGGGGTATAGAGGCCGTGCTTCTTAATGGTCGGTTTGGCAATGGCACAGGCAGTACATGATCGGATGTACTTCCCAACATCCTGTCGAAGATTTGGCAAATAGAAATAATTTTGCAGTACTGCCACTGTTTTCTCGACCCCGAAATGCCCAGCAGCCCGACTGTAGTGTGCTTCCCAAATCATCTTGGCACGCTCGCTTGAAGGAACACAAAGGTGACCGAGGTGGCATAATAGGGCATCCTGGAGGTGAAAATCTGCAACATGCCGACCTTCCAAGAGTGTCTGGTATGTGTGGCCGAATTCTGGGTCGCTTTTGTAGAGAAGTGGCCAATCAGAAGTCTCGTGCCCACAAGAGTTGAGCATGGTGGTCAGCGCCATGATCGGTGGCCGGCTGAGGCAATCTGCAACATTATTGGTGCTGCCCTTTTTATACTTGATATTCAAGTGAAACTGTTGCAGGTATGTAGACCACTTCTGATGGCGATCATTCTGAAATTTCCCTTGGGTCTGTATGAACTGCAGAGGTCGGTGGTCTGTGTGGATGACTGTTTCCTTCCCCAAAATGTAATGCTTCCATTGTCGGCAGGCCTGTACAATGGAATACATCTCTTTATCATAAGTGGGGTACTTCCGGACTGTGTCTGAAAGTGTTTCATTGTGATATGCCACTGGATGTCCATGTTGAGTAAGGACTGCCCCAATAGCATAGTCAGAGGCATCTGTCTCGACCTCAAATGGTTGTTGTAAATCTGGTAACGCGAGCACTGGTGCTGTGCAGAGGCGATCCTTCAATTCCCTGAATGCCTTCTATTGAGATTCAGACCAAAAGAATTTTGCTTTCGCCTCGCCCTTGGTGACTTGACTCAAGGGCCAAGAAATATGAGAAAACCCCAACACAAACCTGCGGTAGAAGTTGGCAAGACCTAGAAAGCTGCGGAGCTCTGTTAGAGTGGTTGGAGAGGGCCAATCCCGAATGACTTGGATCTTGGCCGGATCGACATGCACCCCCTGTTCATCAATGATGTATCCCAAATATTGAACCTGGGTCATGCCAAAAGTGCATTTCTCCAAATTGGCACATAGCTTGTGTTGCCGCAGTGTTTGGAGAACCTGTCGGATGTGGTGGAGGTGCTCTTCCCAACTCTGGCTGAAGATCAGAATGTCATCCAAGTATACTACTACAAAGGAGTTGGTGAATGGCCGCAAGATGTCATCCATTAGCCTCATAAAGGTTGCAGGAGCATTCGTCAATCCGAAAGGCATGACCAACCATTCGAAGAGGCCCTCCTTGGATTTGAAGGCAGTCTTCCACACATCGGAGGGTTCGATTGGTACCTGGTGATATCCTGACTTCAGATCGATCTTGCTGAAATATTTCGCCCCCTTTAGTTGGTCTAGGAGGTCATCAATCCGCGGGATCGGGTACCTATTACGGACAGTGATCTTGTTCAGCGCCCGATAGTCAATACAGAGTCTCCACGTCCCATCCTTCTTCTGTACCAACACGATCGGGCTCCCACAGGGCGATGAACTCGGACGGATGTGACCTTTCTGCAGGAGCTCCTGAATCTGCCTCTTGATTTCATCGTTCTCCAGAACGGAGCACCGATAAATTGGTCCATTGGGTAGCGGCGCACCTGGGGTCAGATCAATGGAGTGCTTGACTTGACAGTGTAGAGGAACCCCTGCCGGGGAGGTGAAGATGTCCTCGTACTCCTCCACAACCTTGTCCATCTGTAGTTGTCGTGCAGAGGGACCCCGTTTGGAGGCCGCGACCACTGTCTTCTTCTTTCCTTGAGGGCGTATCATCAGGAAAACAAATTTCCTGGTTTTGGAAATGATCTTACTGCATTGTTTTGCAGTAATCAAAGAGAGGGCGGCAGGTGGTGCTACCTCTGGTATCCTGAACAATTTATTTCCCAATGTAATAATAACAGCACGAGGCCTTGATTCATACACAACATGTCGCTTCCACAAGTATGGTTGTCCTAGTAATACATCACAAACTTCAAGGGGAGCAATGTCACACAATACCTCATCTATGAAGGGCTTGATGTTGTATGGAAGGCGACACTGCTGGCTCACGCGAAGATCTCGTCCTTGGTGAAGCCACCCAATGGTGTATAGTTGTGGATGTGCTGTGGTCGGTAATCCCAACCGCTTCACGACCTCTGCCGAAATGAGGTTCTTTTGACTCCCGCTATCAACAATGAACTGTATCGGGGAGCCCTTTACCCACATCTGGGAGTGGAAGAGACGCTCCTCCTCCTCTGGATCTTCGGGTTCATTTTTCTGGATCTTTGCGGTAGCAACAGTGGCGCTGGGATCCGCATCAATGATCTGCTTCCCTTTTTCATACCCCTTATCGGGTTCTGACTCAGAGTCGGAACATGCATCTGATTCTGAAACCTTTAGCTCAGCCACCAGTGACTGCTTGGCCCGACACTCACTTGTGTTGTTAGTGGAGCTCTTATAGAACTCGCACCATTTTCCAGTGTCCTTTTTCGGCTTCGCGGCGCTGTTCTTTGCTTGCGGCTTCGGTTGGTTGTCTTGGGCTGCCCCGCCTTGGCTTTGTCCTTTGTTCTGTGGTTTAGGGGCACCTTTCCCCTGCTTCGAATTCGCAGATCCAAAGTCTCGCTTCTTTTGTTTAAACTTCTGCTCGACCTTGACGGCATATCGGTATGCTGCGCCGAGCGAGGGGATGTTTAGGAATTGTATTTCTTTCTGGATGTACTTGTGCAGGAAGCCACGGTATTTGAGTATCAAATGTTGCTCCGAGTCCTTGATACCCAACTTTGTGCAAAGGGTATGGAAAAGATTGGTGAACTCCGGCACGTCTTGGTCCCTTCCCTGCCGCAGCGTGGTCCACTTTATGTATTCATCCTCATAGCTTCCGACAGGGTAGTACTGTTCCTTGATGGCATCCCGGAACGAATCCCAGGTGGGTGCGGCTGAAAATAGTGAGCCAGTACTTTCATCCTTCTGCTCGCAGTAGGTTTCCCACCAGTCCTTGACGTGGGGGGCTGCTTTGAGAAGAGCAAAAAAAATCTTTTCCCGACTCGAAAATTCATGAACAGAAAAATAACCCTCTAGCAGATTTAACCATTTACCTACGGCATCTGCGTCTATCTGACCCTCGAATATGGGGATTTCAAAATTAACTTGTACCTTAAAGGGTGTGGCATTTCTAGAGTAGCTGCTGGAAGCCGATGCGTTGCTTCTGGGTAGCCGCTGAAGGATCTGGGCAAAGCTGTCCATCATCGCGTTCCGTTGTCGCTCGAGGGCTTCTTCGAGCAAGATTTTGATGGGATCTCCTGCCCCCTCGTCTTTCTTCTCGTCCGTCATGGGAGGCCGTCGGGATTTGCGAGGCTGGTCTTGCAAAGGTTCAACCAGTTCAAGCCCTAACTCCTTATATCCCGACCTTGTTGGGTACATGCAAAGAAAAACAGAGAAAAAGCAGACCGCTCTGATACCACTGATCCGGATTTAAACAGGAACGCAACAAATTACAGAGATAACCATATACACAAAGATGCAGCGGAAATAATACTTCATTTCATTAATGGAAAATACTGAAATATGCTTACAACCAGAAATGGAAATAAACCAGCTAGGGCGATGGTAGCTTATCTCTGAGAAGAGATGTGGTGGCTACATGCCTCTGAACTGTGTTACAATGAGGCTCGAAGGCCTATTTATTGTTGAGAAACAATGGAAAACCCTTAACATTCCAAAACCTAACCCTAGGAGATGAAACGCCAAACTGTGGGCCCCGTTTGGGGGTAAATTGGTACATCAACTTCCCGGGGTCGTAACTTTGGCATATGATCTCCGTTTGACGCGTACAATAGCTCGTTAGAAAGATCTATCCGAGTACTACCACTTTGGGAGGCAACATCGGTCCATGGACCCATGTTGCCCCAGATTCCCAAAAAAACGTCGTTTAGGGCCTCAAAACGGCTCCGGAAGTTCAGGACCCGAAAAACTGCTAAAAATAGTAAACTGTGCTACAATTAAGGAAACTGAAAATGCTGAGAAAGACAATGGTGGGGGTCCAGGTGGACTTGGCAGGTGGCCACCAATATCCACCTGGATCATGCAACCTTCTAGGGTGAAGCTGCATTTGCTGTCATCACTATTCTCAACAAAACAAACGTTTGGGTAAATAGCACTCAAACTCCACATGAACTGTGGTATGGTAAGACTCCTACTGTGAAATACTTCAAAGTTTTTGGAAGCAAATGTTACATCAAAAGGACTGATGAAAAGCTTGGCAAGTTTGAACCTAGAGCAGATGAAGGCGTTCTCCTTGGTTACTCTTCCTGAAGTAAAGGATATAAGTGTTATAATAAAAGACTAGGGAAAATTGTTGAAAGTATTGATGTTGTGGTTGATGAAGCAGGAAAAAATCCAAAACTAGTAAAAACCGAAGATTATGAAGAAGATGACGATTACCCTTCCACATCAAATCAAACTAATTCAGAAGAAGAAACCAATGAAGCACTAGAAGAATAGATAATGGTAGAAGAAAAGACTCCATCTAGGTATGTTCAAAAAAATCATCTAGAGACTCAAATTTTGGGACAGAAAGAGGTAGGGGTGCAGACAAGAAGAACTATTACAGAAGCTTCAAATTATCTAGCATTGCTTTCCACCATAGAACCTCAAAATGTACTTGAAGCATGCAAAGATGAATGTTGGGTCAAGGCCATGAATGAAGAGCTTGAGCAAATTGAAAAGAATAATATTTGGGAATTAGTTCCTAGACCTCATGATGAGAATATCATTGGAACCAAATGGATATTCAAAAACAAGTTGAATGAAAATGGAGAAGTTGTTAGAAACAAGGCTAGAATTGTTTGTAAAGGATATGCTCAACAAGAAGGTATAGATTTTGAAGAAACTTTTGCACCTATTGCTAGACTTGAAGCCATAAGAATGTTCCTTGCACTTTCTAGCTTTCATAACTTCAAAGTATACCAAATGGATGTAAAATTTGCCTTTCTTAATGGAGACTTAGAAGAAGAAGTATATATTGAGAAACCAAATGGATTCATCCTTGGAAATGATCCAAAACTTGTATGCAGACTCAGAAAAGCTCTCCGTGGTCTAAAAAAAGCTCCAAGGGCCTGGTATTATCGTCTTGACAAATATCTCCATCAACAAGGTTTTTCAAAAGGATCTGCTGATAGAAATTTATATACAAAGATTGACAATGATAAATTGCTAATACTTGTTGTGTATGTTGATGATATCGTTTTTAGTAGTAATGAAGAAGCCATAAGTCAAAACTTTACTTTAGTAATGTAGAAATAATTTGAAATGTCCCTACTTGGTGAGCTCACATATTTTCTTGGTCTACAAGTTCAACAAAACAAAGATGGTATCTTTCTATCACAAACCAACTACCTCAAGCAGATCTTGAAGAAATATGGCATGGAAGAATCTAAACCAATATGTACCCCTATGGTAATAGGATGCAGTCTCAGCTCAAATAATGAATCAGTAGCAGTACATCAACCAACCTACAGATCCATGATTGGCAATTTGCTTTATCTAACAGGTACCCGACCAGACATCATGCATGCAGTGGGAATAGTTGGAAGATTCCAAGCAAATCCAAAGGAATCACACCTTTAGGCAGTTAAAAGGATCTTCAAATATCTTCAAGGAACTTAGAATTTTGGTTTATGGTATCCTACGGAAACAGATCTTACACTTCATGCATATACAAATGCAGATTGGTCAGGAAGTGTGGATGATAGAAAAAGCACTAGTAGTGGTGCATTCTATATGGGTTCCAGATTAGTGTCTTGGTTCAACAAGAAACAAAGCTTAATTGCATTATCTACAGCTGAAGCAGAATATGTGGTTGCTGCATCTTGCTGCACACAACTCTTTTGGATAATGAAAACATTGCAAGACATTCAGATCACATGTACTCCACCCATCTCCATTCTATGTGATAATACAAGTGCGATCAACATTTCAAAGAATCCAATCATGCATTCTAAGACCAAGCACATACCTATCAAATATCATTTTCTTCGTGAACAAGTGCTTGAACAAAAGGTCAAATTGGAGTATGTTCCCTCCAAAGAATAGGTTGCTGATATATTCACCAAACCACTACCCAGAGAGACATTTGAATATCTCATACAGAAGCTGGGAGTAGTTGATGCATCATCTTGCTGTTGAAACTTATCTGTTTCAGAGAAAAGTGGTTGTACGCGAGTTTCATGAAGCGTATTCGCGTACATATGCTAGTTTCTATGGATACAATCGCATATATGTTGGTTTGAAGAAAAATAGTGGGCCAGACTCAGGATGAAAAGAGTCTGATATGGGTTTGACAATGATCATCTGGCACAGGTTCAGGGGGAGCACATACTTCTAATAATGCATTTTTGGCATTATCTTAGAAGGTCTTGGTACAAATTCATAGTTGTTTTTTATTCAGGTGGAACAGGTGCAGAGGGAGGTCATGGTTGTTGGTCTAGATGGTGATTGACAGATGCTACTGATGATAGTTGCTGATAACTATCACAGTCTTATTTTAGATATTTTGTCTCCATGTCATGTATATATTTTATTATCAAGGTCATGAAACGACCTATTTTGTTTCCCCACTATGCATGGGATGGATGATGTAATGTTCTTGCTTTGTCACATATAAACATTTGGTTTATCCCCACTCGGTTGGGTGGATGAGTCAATCTTGGTATATCCCCACTTGGTTGGGAGATGGATGTATGTGTGAGTCTTTGGTGATAGGAAGGTCATTTATGATGTATAGAGTCATGTTCTTCTTGTAGAACATATTTTTGCAGACCTTGCTTGCAGTCAGAGGGAGCATGGACAACACTCTTCAGCATATCAGAGAATTCAGCATGTACTCAGGGGGAGCATAACCCTTCGCCCTTGATGACAAAGGGGGAGAGTGACTTGGGGTTGCCATCAAGTCCAAAGGAGGAGATTGTTGGCATTATGACTTAGATTTGGTGCTATAACACAGGTGTTGTCCTTGATGGCAACTCACTCAGATGACAAATCTCAATTCAGGCTCATAGAATGAAGAAAGAGAGGTATACGCTAGTTCCCGTTGACCAAGCCACATGTACACACGGGTTCGCAGACCAAAAAGCGTGTATGCATACACACGCACTTTCACAAAAGGAAAGGAGCACACATGATGGAAAACTTGGTTTTGGTCCGTGGTATTTAGTCCATGGTATTGTGATCCATGGTATTGGTCCAAGGTATCTTCTCTGACGTGTTGACCCCAAGTATTTGGTCCAAGGTATTGGTTCTAAGTGGTCTTGGACCATGGTATTGAGTAAGGCCTAAGACTATAAAAGGAGGAGAAGATCATTAGGCAAAGGCACTCATGGATTGAATATCTAATGAAGAGCAAGATCTAGAATACAGGTGACTGGGTTATGGTGCACAGCTAGATCTGAATCAAGGATGAACCTGAGTGCTTGAGGAAGGATAAGTTCTACTGATGGGTTAAGATCTTAAGGCTTGAAGAGAAGTATCTTTGTGTGGTTTTGATCTTTTATCTGAATAATTGGCACATGTCGCAATCTGTAAATATGATGATCTGGGTATAATTGATGTCTGAATAATTGTAAAGGTTAAAATCATCATTTACAGATTTGTACGTAGGTTCATTATAACAAAGGCACACATACACGTTGGTTCGGCACTTCAAAAGTGCGTATACGTAGGTTTGCCTTGATACAAGTGTGTATGCACACAGGTTCGTCACATTGAAGTAGCGTACACATCATAAAATATGCTTTAGCTACTTTTGATTGCTGTTACAGTGTTCTAGGTTCTGGCTTGGGTTCTGGTTACTGTTACTGTATTCTAGTTATAGCATTCAGAGAAGTGATTGTTTGATTCAATTTTGGTTGGTACAAAGGAGTTTGGTTGATGTAGATATATTTAATGTTTGATTGATGTTATTGATGGATCTAGTCTGAAAATTTATGAAACATGGTCCCCGGAAGAAAAGAGAAGGTTGTAGCCTTTTGTATGCCAGCCCCTACGTACTGGTACATCAGCTAGTACAAGAGCTAGGGGGTTGTAGCTTCCTTCCAGGAGAAGCTGGAGAATGAGAGAAGGTTGTAGTCTTCTGCAGGTATAAATCTGCGTACTGGTATAAGACTGCACTAGTGCAAAATATTGTAAAAAGAAGCTTCTTATTAAAAGAAATATAGAGACGATTGTGGCAAGTGGTTTTCACCCACATTGGGTTTCCACCTTATATCTTGTGTTCATGTGTGTGACTGTCTGTTTTGTTTTTATTGCTCCTGGTTATAGTTTATATGTTTCTGATGCATAGATTAAAGATCAACATATGAAGAATTAACTAAATTATAAGTTTATAGGGTATACGCCAGTTTCCTTATATAGAGTTGCGTATACACGCGGGTTTCATTAACTGAAGTAGCATATATGAATCAGAATATGGAAATGAAACATTATTGACTTGCTAATACTGATTCACGCCCCTCCTCTTAGTATTTATTTCCAACTAGCAATCTTTTCCTTCACCTTCAAAGCACTCTGATAAGCTTCCTCTATGGTCTTAGGGGAGCGAATACTAATTTCGTCTAGGATCTCCTTCCGTAGACCATTTACAAACCTCGTTGTTTTCTTAGGGGTATCTTCAACATAACCAGCTCTCAGGTTAACTTTATAAAATTCTTCAGTATATTCCTTCACAGTCATCATTTTCTATCTTAGGTTTTGTACCTGTCTATAAAGGGAAATTTGATAATCTTTAGGCAGAAACTTGCTCTTCATTCTAGCAACCATCCTGTCCCAATTTTTAATCAATGGTTTCTTTAATCTCCTCCTTTCTTCCTGTACACTATCCCACGATAGAGCTGCATGTCCCTTTAATTTGGTGACAGCAAACCTGATCCTCTTATCTTCGCTGATTTCTTCATACTCAAAATATATATCTAGTTCACTTATCCAGTCTAACAATGCCTCTGTGGACAAACTGCCATCATAATTAGAGAGCTCCGATCTTGGCTTGCTGCTAGCCAACAAAACTGACCTCAATAGCTTAATTTCTGGTCCTTCGTCATCTAACCCATCTGTCGTGGCTATGTTTTCCTCCTCACTATAATCCCCACCTTGTGGATCTCTACACCTTCCTACTTCCACTGCCACCAAACATGTAATTAAATTCCTAATTTCTTCTCGTAGCCCTTCATCTGCTACTCTTTTGATGGCTCTTCCTCGACCCCTTCTTCCTACCTCCATCTTTACAGAGAGAAAGGAATAATAAGCTCTAATACCAAAAATTGGTGGCGATCTCGAGGAGGGACACATGGCTGTAATTGTTTAATTCTTTTGGTTCCGAGTTAAGTTTGGTGGCAGGGTTTTTGGTATGTGACTTTAATGGGTTTTATTGTATGTTGTCCTCTGCTCTGTACTGGCCTCGGGCTTGCGACCTTAGATTATAACTTTCGCCGAGGGTGTTTTGAACTCATTTCTCCTTTCCTTTGGTTTGGCTCTATGGGTGCTCTGTGCCTTCACCTGGTTCTTGCGATGGTTGGTAAGTATCGTGCCTTGTTTGTCTCGTATTGTGGTTTTTTGTTCTTTGTGGTTTGTTGGTGTTGTGTCTCTGCTCGTTCTCTGTGGTCTGTCGATGCTATGCCTCTGCTCGTTCTCTGTAGTGATTCACTGCTCTGGTTTTTGGAGGGTTTCAGGTCTTCTTCCTCCTGCAAGTCTATTTGTCTTTGTCATTTGCTTCAAGCTTCATCTCTGCTCTATTTTTGGTGATTTGTATGTTCATGTTGGGTCTGGTGATAGTTTGGCTTTGCAAATTCACATGTTCCTTCCTAACTGCTGCACAAGATGGCTTGACAAACTCACTCTCAGGTAAGCTTCTCCTTTCAATTTCAATTTCACCCCTTGTTTTTGAGGTTCTAACGCTCTGGCTCCTTGGTGAGCAGGCATAATGCATCCATGGCTCTTCTACTGGTGGAAACCCTCTATTGCAGGTCTCGGCTCTCGTCCTCCGTCACGAAATCGATCCTCCTCTAGGTAAAAACCCTCGTTCCTGTTCCAGTTGGCTATTCACTGTTGTTTTTGGTTTCGTGGCTCAAACTAACTGCTGCCCTGCTCTGTGGTTGTGTGTAGGCGCTCTGGTTCCTTGGTGAGCAGGCAGAACACATCCATGGCTCTTCTTCTGGTGGAAACCCTTTATTGTGGGTCTCAGCTCTTGTCCTCCGTCACGAAATCGATCCTCCTCTAGGTAAAAACCCTCGTTCCTGTTACAGTTGGCTATTCATTGTTGTTTTTGGTTTCATGGCTCAAATTGACTACTGCGCTACTCTGTGGTGGTGTGAAAGCCCTTCCAGGGGAGCACAGCTCCACAACTTCGTCCTGGGGATTGTTTGCGGGCTTAGGGAAAACTGGGTAGGGTCTTTCCGTGGCTGTAGTGATTTCTTGCTTGCTTTGTTGTGTGTTTAGTCTACAATTGCTCTGTCACTTTCTCTTGTCTGTAATTCGACTATGCCCTTGGGGTTTTGGTTCCTTTGTGTCTGTATGTGATCTCCAAGGTGTTCATGCCCTCATTGTTTGATTTAGGCCTATCCTGTGGACTATAATGTGTTTGGTTCTCATGGGTTTGGAACCCTCCACGATTTCCAAATTATAGATTTTATACAGTGAATTTTGTTGAGTGAAAAAAATGAAAATGTAATGTACAGGAAATGATTTTAAATGCAGAATATAAGAGTACCTGGGTTTTGTTTTGTTGAGAAAATAAATCTATATGCTGGTGTACCTCAGTTTGGTTCTCGGTTTTGAAATGCTTCCTGTTACAAATGCTTGTCGATACTTATTCAGATCTTTTGAATAAATGGTTTCAATGTCTTGCTTTCATTTTGACGCCTGAAACATCTATGCACAAGGAATATAATAAAAATTAATCTACTTCCTCAATGACAGATTTTGACTTGTTTGCTACTATAGAGATTCAAATAATTGTGAACTACAACTTCTGGGCTCTCTCTCCTCTCTGGATGGCAGCCCTTCCATCCTCTCTGATTTTTCCTTTTCAACACATTATTAGCAGTTTCTTTATAGTTGCAGAACTATTCCTCAGTTACTTTTCAGTTGTTTAACAGTTTCTTCAAAAAAGTTCCTAACTAATCCTATCTTGATTTGTTTGTCCAATTTTAAAAAAACTAACAATGGTTGAGTCAGCCTTAATTTTAAATGAATAAAAAATGAAACAGAAACTCAAAATGTTTTCCTCTCTGTCGAGCAAAATAAAATAGAATAAAAACATTTCCCAGCTATTGCCTCTTCACTCGGATGCTCCTGCATCAGAGAGCCTTGAATTTTGTTCCTCCATAAATTGATTAGGGTAGCATATCGTGTTGTGTTTAGTTTTTGTGCTAGAGTAAAATTTGTTTTTATAGATATCTATGTTTGCTTGGAGATCCGTAGATCCATATACAACAAATTGCCTACTACTATGCTACTCACAAGATCAGATTCAAGCACTGCATTTCTTGCTATCAAATTATGGAAGCAATTTATGTCCCACATATTTATGCTGCTCTTTTCGTGAGCCTGGAAGTAGTGGAGCTTGCTGGTGCTTAATCATTGTTGTTGCTAATGAGGTGGGAACGCATCGTAGTGATGGGGATTGGCCTGCTATAGGTTGTTGTCGATTATGAAACACAAAAGCTCGTTAGTTGTGGAGGCGGAGAATGTTGAGGCCATCATTGCCAGAATTGAACGCCAGGTGGATGCGTTGTTTATTTCCTTGGATCAAACTTTTTATTTTTGGTCTGGTTCTTGCTGTACAAAATTCCCTTACTGCACTAACAAGTTTGAGGAGTCCCGAATTTTAGATCTGGAAAATAGGGTGGATCGGATCCTTTTTCAGCGTATGTATAACGCCTGGAATAATGGTTGCAAATGCAAATGAAATGTTTACCAAATGGGAGAAGTTCAAGAAATCAATATTGTAGGATTGGGTGCGTGTATATGAGAGATGTTTGACTCATTTTCACATGGACCTAACTAGAATGGAATGTGGGGGAAAGATTATTTCTGAGTCTTGTGAAGCAAGTATTTCTGATTGGAAATCTTCAATTTGTGGGTGAGTTATGGTCCAAGATTTGTTTTCAAGATGTTGTGTGTAGCCATATACATTATTAAAAAAAAAGGAGTGTGTTAGATGGTGTTGGTGTTTTTTTTTTTATTAAAAGAGTTGGGGGTTCTTAAACTGGAAGCCCCAGTGTCTGAAACATCAATTCTTGTTTGTTAGTAATTGTGGTTATAAAAAGGGTTGGTGGTTCTTAAACTACAAGCCCCAGTGTCCAAAACTTCAATTCTTGTGTAAGGTCAAGTTGTTTGATCAACTCTTGAGCACATTCAGTATCGAGACCTCCATTCTATCAACTGATGGATAGCTGAAAGAGAAATATCCGACAGATGGTGGTTGGTCCATATGATGGTTCATTACTTGATGGCTCTTATCACGGAAACCCAATGATACGAGCTGTCAATATTGTTGATCTTGCAAAGTTCACCAATGATGGTCAGAGGCAGTTACATTTTAAATGGAGGTCAAGTAACAACTCAAAGATGTGGTGGTGAAAGAGTGTGTTTGCGAGATTCCAGAGTGGATGTGGGTGTTGATGAAGACCATTCAAACATATATTTATTTATTGTTGTAATATGTTTTTTTCAGGTTATCCATGTAAGCATTAAGGGAGGGTGTTGGAAGTAATTCTTTCATGTCATGTGTAGTTGTCATTGTGAGTCCCTAGGTGTCAATCTAGAAGTTGTTGGTTCCTATGTTATGAGTTGGAATCATAATCTAAATGTGTCAAAGTTAGTAATTTGTGTCTTATATATTAGTACCTGTGGTGATCAATAAAAGTATCAAGTGATTTGTGTGTGTCATAATGTGCTCTCTATTTTTCTAACAAGGCAAATTCATGCAAAGAGAGTAAATTCTCTTGGTAGGGAAACTTTGACATTTTGGAAATAGTTATCTACAGTTCCTTCATTTACGAGTTTCAACATTATAGTTTTTAGGTGAAATCTTATTTTTTGTTGTTTACAATTGTCCTTTTACTACATAAATGGATTTACCACCTTAAAAAACCCCTACGACAGTATGATTATGGAGAGTTTTCAACTCAAACTTGCGATTCCAAGAAATTATTGCTATATTTTGAGCAAATTAGACCAAAAAATATACCGAAAAACCTTCCAAAACACTGCACATGTAGACTAATAGGTATGTTAATAATATGTAAACCACTATAGATCCATCTTAACAACAGATTTACCAAGACTCGAGAGGGATCAAATCTCATTATATGCAAACTTCCTTTTAGAATGAAAAACTTGAAAAAATATTTACATGTCAATAGATTTAATCCCTTTTAGTGTTGGATAAATCCATGATTAAGATTCATCTATAGTTGTTTTCTGTCTCTCTATATATAAACTATGTGTATTTTTTCATTGTTTAAATTGTATTTTTTGAATAATTTATTATTATTATTATTATCATTATTAATATTTTATACTAAAAATGTCCGCTTGGGGTAGCTCAATTGGCAATGGCCATGGAAATGAAGTCTCACTAAACTAGAAGTCTTGGGTTCAAATCTTGTGACATCCCCCCGATCGGGGTGAGAACTTGGACAAGATGAAGATGTAGCCCTACCAAGCTTACCATATATATATATATATATATACTACAAACCCAATGAGTACCATAGTGGTTTTTTGTCTCTATATATATAGACCATGTGTAATTTTTCATTATTTTTTTTCCCAAAGGAAAAACCATAATTTCGATTAATAAATAGTAAAAATTACAAGTCGTAGATGGTATATAACATATAAAAAATGATTGACTGTTGATCACTCAAACACTCAGTTGTATGATGAGTTAAAAAATTGTCAAAACACATATAATAGATGTCCACCTATGTCTAGATATATACAATAATATCAACCAAAAAATTGTCTTGTGTATAATTAAAAAACTGCCATAAACTGTGCATGCATAAGCATCGTAAATAGGAGCAAAAATATGTCACTCAAGAGTTGCATTTTCCAATGGAGGATCATTAACAAGATGGTGATAATACTGATAATGTTTCAGACCATTATGTTTAGTTATTTGCCAAGTCCCACATGCCTAGTGCGCATCCTCTTTGGATAAACGATCGGAAAGTGTGTTCCTTACCCTGTAAATGTGATGATAAGAAATATAATCAAACTGAGCTTTTAACATGATAATATCATCCAATATATTACTAAGTGTGTGCATGTGACAGATAGAATGTTGGTTGAACCAATTAATAAGCACTCTAGAATCTCCAAAAATCTGTAGTTGTTTGCATTCCTTTTCTATTACTAAAAGAATAAGCAATTTTAGACTGTGGAATTCTACAAATTTTTTTGTACCCTCAATCAGACCAAACATTGATTTAAAGAAATGGTTATCATTTAAGTATAATATTTCACCCCCCCCCCCCCCACACCTGCCATTTTGAGTTGATGCATCAAAATAAGGTTATGGCTTAGATTGATTAATAGTTTCTGCAGTGACTATACGAGGGATATTCTGGTAATCCTCTTCAGGAAGGAGGTTGTATATAAAAATTACCTAATCACCAATCAACTCTGGATGGAAAACCATTTTGTTATTTTTTTCTGATTCCTCCCAATCCATACACCCCAATAAATTAACATTGGGATGTTCCATAACCTATTTAGAGAGGCTTCAATCCATCATTTCTTCGATGCTTCATTAAAAGTTTCTCCCCGTCACCTGATACAAATTGCCAGAGCTTGATATATCATATTCTAGATATGTGTAGATGTAGGGCATGAAATAAACAAATGATCTACCAATTATTCTGCTTTGTTACATAAAGCACACCATGAAGGACCCTGAAAATACCTCTTTTTTAAGATTCTCTTAGATACACTTTTTTTTTCTCAATAAAGACCATTAGAATAATCTGGATTTTTTTGGGATATTCAATTTCCATATATATTTCCACCAAAATAACAATATCGTTGGCTCGTTTGCAGCAAATATATATAAATATCCTTCTTTGGGAGTATAAATCCCCAAATGGATCCAAAGAAGTTCATCCTCCCTATCTTGAATCCTGGCATGAGAGGATGTGATCTCATTGATGTATCCATTCCATGCTTGGTGCCAATGAGTAAGTAGATTTAATATCTTTGTTGATAACCAACATTAACCTCATAAGGTAGTATTCTTAGGATCTGCCACTTGATTTAATGTTCTCTTACCATGTTCAACCAAAAATGTTATTAAATATGGTAGGAAAACGTGTAGGTCACCACATCTAGACCATGGGTCAATCCCGATATGGACATGCTCATCCGATCCAATTCTGCATGCAAGGTTTGATCCAATGATATTGAACAAATCTAGCACAACTTTCCAAATTGTCGAAATATTAGCTCAGCTTTGGTTTTGGATCTAAATCCATTCTTCTATATAAAGTGGATAAAAATATTTTATTTTTACTACCTTTTCCCATAGACTGACCAAGGTTAATAATATCCATCCTACTTTAGTAGCGAGAGCTTATGAGAAGCAGTATAAATTTTTCAAGCCCCATCCTCCCTACTTTTTGGGCAATGCAATCTAGCCCCATCGAACCCATGCAAAAGATATTCCTTATTTTGATCCTCACCATAAAAACATGAAACAACTTCTATGGATAAGGTTCAAGATTCCCTTAGGTCTCTAGGATAAAGACACCCAAAAAACGAGAATTGATTCTAGAACCAAATTTATAAGAACTAGTCTTCCCGCACTAGATAACCATGTATGACTCCAAACTTTTAAGTCCTTTTTCAATTTTCTCTAGAAAACACATCCAATCTTCTTTTTTGTAATCATTCAGTTTCATATGAATCCTAGATAGTTGAACCCCTCATTAAAATTTATTGATTAGAAGGGAAACTGATCGAGAGAATAAGTCATTTCATATTTAGAGCATTTAGTTGCAGATAAAGTGTATTTCTGATGATTTGCTTCCATACCAGTAGCCTTGTAAAATAATCTAAGCACTTGTTTGAAAGTAACAATATCCCTATGAGAACCATCAATACAAATGAGGACATAATCTACAAATGCTAGACGAGTCAATTAAATGTTACCTGCCACTAGAGCACCCTTCAAATTATCCATTCTCTTTTCCTCGCTAACTAATCGACTTAAGCCTTCCATGATCAACAAGAAAAGTAAACGGGATAAAGGACAACCTTGACGAAGTCCCCTCTCAGCATGAAAAAATTCGAATGTTGAACCATTAATTAGTATAATAAAAGACGTAGATGATATACAACACCTGACCAATTTATAAAACTAATGTGAAAGCCTAAGTGTATGAGAAATATTGTAATGTAAATCCAACTGGCTCTGTTGTATGTTTTTGATAGGTCGATTTTGAGAATCATATCTTTCAATTTTTTTGTATTCAGACTATGTAATCCTTCTTGTGCTACTACAATGGCTTCATGGGTTTTTCGATCCACGAGAAAGGAAAATTGTTCCATGGAGATATGTTGTGATAAGATATGCTTGATTCTGTTGGTGATGATTTTTGCAATAATTTTGTATATGCAGTTACATAACCATATAGGACAATAATCATTAAAAAAACTCATATCATCAACTTTAGGAGTGAGTGAAATAAATTTAGTGTTTAAAGCCTCATACATCCTCTCAGAAGTTCTACATTCCTTGATTACCTTTAGCATATCCAACCCAATCGTTTCATATAATTTAACAAAAAATCTATAGGCCATCCATCTGGCATCAAACTTTTATCCTTTTTAAGCCAACGCATAACCATCTCCACTTCACCAGCAGAAATAGGGGCCATCAAATTCCTATTACTATCCTCATCAACAAATTTGGGAAATAAACGAGGTAGCTAAATAATTTCTGCCAAAGAGGCCTTCCCTTGAATTTGAGAAAAGGGATCGAAAATACTGTGAACCCGTCCTAGCCAAATCCATAAAATTTGTAGCCTTGTCTCCATTTTCATTTTCCATAGACCATATGGTATTAATGGCTCTTCTTCCCCGAGAATTTTGCTAGAAGAACTTTGTATTTTCATCCCCTTCTTGTAACCAAATATCTCTACTTTTAAGTATCCGCGCTTCTTCTCTTTCCTCCAACAACAGTTTTTTGGTTGTCTCCAATTAAATAACATGTATTTTTCCTTCATTTTTGGCATAACCTCCTCCTTGAGGCTACTTTAGTTGTTCCAACTCATTCTCAATTTTTTTTAGCACTTCATCATCTCTTTGTCTTTCTTCTTTTACCCATTTTATCGTTTTTTGCTTTAATCTATTTAAATTTTCTGCAAATTGGCTTATGGTTATGTGATCCTCCTCTAATCTACATGGGCACCATATCTCATGAAACATAGCTTTGAACTCCTCTTCTCATCTAGGATACATTAAATTTGAAAGGGGCTTTAGGTTTTTTGAAATTACCAGTCAATTCCATATAAATAGGGTAATGGTCGGATATCACACCCGCACACACCCACTATGTGAAGAGGGAAATCTGATCCAATATGGCATCACAAATTAGGAATTCATTCAATCTTCTAGCGATCATGGCTTTGCCAACCCTCTGGTTCCTCCACGTTAGCTTATATCTAGACATGTCAACATCAACTAATTTACATGTATCAAGCAACTATGAAAAAACTCAGACAGTGAATTGATGAGGGCATGACCTCCATACATTTCCGACATTCCTAGGGTGAAATTTAAATCTCCCCCCCACCACCCCCCTCCCCCCCCAAAGATCAGATTATCCACCCTCATGAAAAACCTCTCCATTAATTTATTCCAAAAAGAAACTCTCCCCTGACATGGTCCATATACATCGACCACCCTGAACTCTATACCAAATTCTTCAATGAAAATGTGAGTGATAAATCATTTTTCATTATTTAAATTGTATTTTTGAATAATTTATTATTAAAAATATTTTGTATTAAACGTTGAATGAGTTACACATTTTATTAGTATTAAACAGTAACTAAATTATTTTACGTTTAATTACTTTTTTTTTTTGAATATTGAAAAAACACACATTGAATATATATTCATTAATATGGATATTCAAACAATATATTTAAGTTGTATATTGAAATATTTATAAAAGAAATAGATTTGTTTTAAATTTTAGTTACTTTTTTTTTTGTAAGCTTGGTAGGACAACATCTTCATCATGTCCAACTTCTCACCCCAGTCAAGGGGATAGCAAAAGATTTGAACCCAAGACTTATGGTTCAGTGAGACTTAATTTCCACAACCATTTCCAATTGAGCTACCCCAAGTGGACAAATACTTTATTTTTAAGTTATATAAAATTATATTATTTAATATAGACATCTAAATATTTTATTCACTAGCACAACCACATTTAATTAATTAAATGTGGTTGATATACACTGAAAGCTTTATTTGTATCTACCACACAAAGTATTGATAAATATATAATAAAAAATAATTACAATAAAAATATAATTATTATTATAATTAGTTAAAATAATTAACAATTAAATAATAATAAATAAATAATTATTAAATAATATATAATTTAAAATTAATAAATAATAATAATTAGTTTTTAATTATTAATTATTAACAATAAATATTAATTATTAGTAATAAATATTAATTAATTAATGAGTAATAATAACTAAATAATCAATAATAATTAATTATTAATAGATAATTATTTTTTTTATAGGTAATTATTAAAATTAATTAATTATTAATAATCAATTATTAATTAATATTTAATAACGTTGATTAACCACGATTGATTTTATAAAATATATATGGTTGATGATGGTTAACCATAATTGAATTTATAAAACATGGTTGACCATGATTGATATTACAAACCCAAGGGAATAATATACCCTAAGGATTAGTACTAAAAATCCAAGTGATTATAAAGCTAAGGGATTAATATTAAACCCTAGGAATATGAACCCTTAGATTAATAAACCCAAGGGATTGATATTATAAATATCCTAAACCCTAAAATAAACATGGTTGACCATGATGGATATCCATATTGAGAAAGTCTTTGTCACAATTCAACGTTGGAACATGGTTGACCATTTTTTACCATGATTGATTTTCATATCGAGACAATCTTTGTCATCATATGACATTGGACCATGGTTGACTTTCATATTGAGACAATCATTGTCACAATGCGACATTCGACCACGTTGACGATGGTTGACAATGGTTGGCTTTGGTTGACCATGGTTGACAATGATTGATATTATAAAACCAAGGGAATAATACTAAATCCAAGGTACCATTATTATAAACATAAGATATATAAACCCTGATATAAATATTACAAACATTAAATTAAACATGGTTTACCATGGTTTATTTTCATATTGAGACAATCCTTGTCACAATGCGACATTGGACCATGGTCGACTATGCTTAACTGTAGTTGATTTTCATATCATGACAATCTTTATCACAATGCGACATTCGACTGTGGTTGACCACGATTGACCATGGCTGACAATGTTTGATTTTATAAAACATGGTTGAAAATGGTTGACCATGATTATCATACTAAGACAATCTTTGTCATAATGTGACATTTGACCATGGTTGAGACAATCATTGATTTTCATATTGAGACAATCTTTGTCACAATGCGACATTGGACAATGGCTAACCATCATTATCCGTGGTTGACTGTGACTAAGTTTATAAAATAGTGTTGATGATGGTTGACCATGGTTGATTTTCATATCTAGACAATATTTGTCACAATGAGATGATCAACCATGGTTGACCATGTTTGACTAAAGATGACTATGAGTGAACAATGTTGACTATCATTGAGTATGGTATACATATAGTTGATTAACATTGACCATGGTTGACTATTTATACATTGACTATTTATTATTATTAAATTTTATAAATTTAATATTATAAACCTAGAATTAAAAACCCTAATAAGTAAAACCCTAATATTAAACCATATATATATTCAAGTTATGAAATACTAATTTCTTTTAGGTGGTGTAGTTATCTTTAATTTTTAAATTATTATATATTTTTATTATTATAAATAACTAATATATTTTTTATTAATTTTAATTATTTTTTAATTTATAATTAATTTAAATAGTTATAATTTAGGTAATTATTTTAATATTTTTTATTAATTTATATAATTATGAAAGTATTATAAATACATGTCTTATTTAAATATTTAATTTTCATTCTCACTCACTCCATTGTATTAAAATCTATTAACTTGTGGTTTATTTATATTTATTTTTTAATTTCTTATACCAAAACACTAATACCAAATTTACCAAATTATCAGCCGATTAAATTAAATAAAATTTTTATATTCGCTTTAACATATTTATGGTGAACAAAAAATTATTTTTATTTTTTATTACATTTTTTTTGATATAGTAATGACATTCATATTTCAATCATAATTAATTAAATACCATTAATATTTCACTATTAAATTATATATATAAAATATTTGGCTTACCTCATAAATAAGAATAATGATACCATTGGAATCTAATGCTCAGAAGGTGGTAGTTATGATCCAGGCTAGCTATCTCTGGGATTCTCTTGTGCCGGGGAACCTTCTTTCAGCTATGTTCTTACTATGGCCAACCGCGGACATCACGTACAGTGGCGAACCGCGGACATGCTCACAACGACGATGGACCGCCACGTTAGCGCGAGAATCGATGGGAAACGCTTCACCTGTCTATGCTCCAGACTCGGACGAAGGATATTCCTTCTAACACCATCTATCATAAATTTGTAAGCAAAATAAAAATTCTAAAACCGGTACATCTACCCGGGGTTTATATTGAGACTTTTTCGGAATAAATTTAAGGGTTTATATTTTCACAAGAGGGAAAGGGAAATATTTTTATTGTAACTTATATAGTCTTTTATTTTAAGTAGTTTTTTTAAGAGACATTTGTAAATTTCAAACTATCACTCATAAAATTACACATCAGTATTATAGTAAATTATAAAATCAACTTTTAGACATAATAATAAGGAGTTGTTTTTAGTGCGATTTTTTGGAGATTTCGGTGACGGAATCCCGCGGAAAAAATTGAGGTTAAATCTTGATTTGTATTATTTAAAATGGTTTTTTAACTGCATATTTGGATTCAGCACCCTGAAAAACCTCTGGGATGCTTTGATTGTGCAGAAATTAGCTATCAAACTTGCGATTTCAATAAATTGCTGCTGGATTTTGACCGGAAAAACCCACTGGAAAAGCTTCCAAAAAAATCTTTTTAAAAACAACTCCTAATAATAAACTTCTTTAAAAATTTTTATCTTAAATACTAATATTTTTATTTTAATAAAAAATCAAAAAACATTTTGGAATATTATTAATAAAAATGAAATTAATAGTTTGATTTCAGTGTTGTGCAATATTCTTACATTCTACCATCTAAATAATTTCAACATTCAAACTATGAATATAATATTCGAAATCATAAAACAAAGAAAATTATTTCTCTTAATAATATTACTTCACTTGAAAGAATGGCGTGTAGTTTGTTGTGTTATTGAAAACAATGGACACAGGATTGCACACTGAAAATACAAAGGTTACTGTTGGAGAGAATAAGTTGCGAAATTTAAAATTAGGTACAGTTCTTAGCATAACAATGTATTAGTCTTCGTCTAGAATAATATTTAGACTATTCTTTTTGTGATGGACGGGTTTTCTGTTTTTATGGTGTACCGGATATAAATGGTTGGAGATAATTACTCTTTAGTTACATTGATTTGTGTGTAGTTTTAGCCAGTTTATATAACCTCTAAATTTAAGTGGTCTAAGTTATATTAGAGTTTTAATTTAAGAAGTCATACCTATGTTATCTAAAGTTATATTTAGTTTTAGCGAATTTCAGTCTATTTAATTATGCAGATTCAAATCATTAAACCGAATAACAACTCATAACAAATTGTGTGTTGCGCCAACTGCTGTTTTGGAGCTGTGTTTGGCCACTGGTCCTCCACCACTGCCGTGAATCGAGCCGGGAAGAGTCACCACTGCATTAAGTGTAAGCCGTCGCTATATTAAGTGGTTAGCCACAACCATAAGGAGTGGTTTACTTAGGCGGAAGAATTGTTTGGATGGTTAAAAGTGATTGGGATTCGGGTAAAAAAATTTCAAAAAATCTTGTAGAGGCTGTGTTTGAATCTTGTTTTTGTTTTTGATGGTGGAAATAGATTCAACACCATCAAAAACATCTAAAACACCAAAATTTTTGAAGTTTAACAACTATAACTTGGATTTACAAAAATCCTTGCCAGATTTTCTCTAAATATAAAGAAAATTTCCATAACTTTCCAGGCAATTCTTCCCACTAATTAAACTATGCCCAACCGTAATCACAAGCAGAGCTACCAATTTTTAGCTTTAAACTAGCGTCCAGAACCGAAGAAGAGGGCTGCAAACCCAACCCCGCAAGTCAAAGGTTTGCCGTTGTTTTTTTCAATTATCGAAGCAAGCACAAGGCAGGTGAATTCCTTTGTCCTTTTGAACGGCGTTCTTTTAAAGAGTCTATTAAAACAGTTTATATGTGTGTGAAAGGTTTATAAGTGTAAAATAAATTATTTTATTTTATTATTTTATTATTTTAATTTTTAATTTTTTTTGTTAAAAAAAATTAAAAAAAATAACTTCGACGGATAATAAGATATTAAAAAAATATTTTTGGATTTCAATTTTTTTTCTATTTATAAAAGTATTTTTTTGGAAATTAAAGAAAAGGAGATATGGTTTTAAGTGGGATTTTGGAAAGATTATGAATTTTGGGATTTAGCTATGTTCTAAGGATGTCTGGGAATTGTATGTCTGTGGCTATTAAGAGCAAACTAATGAGCCAATGAGACAATTTTTTATGTACACACAAAAGGATCAACTCATAGTCAACAAACCAAATGATGCAAAAGCACTTGCTATCATCCAAAATGGCATGGATGCAACTATCTTTCCCAAGATCTCGGCCAAAAAGACCTCCAAGACAACTTGGGACATCTTAGAAACTAGTTATCACAAAATTACGAAGGTGAAGATAGTTAAGTTTTAGACGATGAGGATTAATTTTGAAAATTTAAAGATGGAGTTTGAGTTTGTAGACCCTCAACTATAAACATTGTCAATTAGCTAAGGACGAAAAGTGAAGATGTTTTAGGTTAGAAAGTGGTAGAGAAGGTTCTCAAAACCTTGTCTACAAGATTTGATGCAGTGGTCGCAACCATTGAAGAGTCAAAAGACTTGTCACAATTATCAGTAGATGACCTATTTGCATCTTTGTTATCCCATGAATCTTGAAACAACATGCATGAGGAATCTTTAGAAAACACATTCAAATCATAGGTTTCTATCCTACGAGGAAGAGGAGGATCAAGATCAAGAAGTAGAGGGAGGAACAATAGAAGAAACAATGAGAGAGATGATTCAGAACAAAAAAGGAGATTAGATCAAAATCCTCACAATTCAAGGGGGAGCAACAACAAAAGTTCACAATCAAATAAAAGGTATGACAAATAAAAAATCAAGTATTATTATTGTAATAAGATGGGTCATTATGCACATGAATGCAAAAAAAAAAAAAAAAACTTATCTTAACAGAAAACGTGTGATCTATTCTTTTGAGAAATGCGAAGAATCATTATTCCTTATATGTAATACTTATTAAGAATTAGGTAATGACATATGGCTTATAGATACCGTATGTAGAAATCATATGACAAGAAATGTTATAGGTATGGATGGTCCATTCAAGACTGATATCAATTTGGGGTCAAATAATATTCTAAAAGTTATGGGAAAAGGAATGCTTAACATCTTCACCAAGTAGGGTCAGAAAAGGAACATACCAAGTGTGTAGTCTGCTCTAGGTTTGGAACATAATCTTCTTAGCATTGTGATGCAGGAGCATTCAGCTCAAAAGAAACATTGTATTTTAGTAGAAATGGGGGGGTCTTGTGTTTTAAGGAAGTTGGTTTCCTAAGTGTTAAAATTAATGTACTTATCATGGTTTTGAGTGATTTTCATGAGAGAAGTTAGAATAGGGATTTAATTAAGTATAGTGAGGCATATTTGTAAATGTTCTTAAATGCAGGAGAACATGAGAGAATTATGATAGTTGAGAGATTGAGAGATTTGAGAATCAATTGTAAATCTTAGATTAGGAGTTGGTTTCATGATTTGCGGATTAAAGAGGATCCTTAGGGATAAAGATGAGATTTTAGGATTTTGTTGAGAAGTTTATGGATCTAAAACAGGAATTGGTTATAGAATCATTTTGTATAAATGTAAGCCAAAAAGGGAGAGGAAAAGTTAATCAAGTTAAATAGTTAGCTGGTTAGCTAGTTAGAGGTTGTGAGTTAGAGGTTTGATTGTAAGCCTATGGGAAGGTAGGAAAACGGAGGCCACTGATTAGAATATTAGGCTAGAGAGAGATAGACTTGTATGTAAATATTTATTTATTAATACAAAGAATTCGATTCTGAATTGTGTGGTGTGTATTGATTAATGGAGTTATGAATTGTGTGTGAATTAGAAGTTTTTGCATAGTATATGTATGCAGGTGAAGTTCGAGCAGAACACAAAGAAGAAGGGGAGTATGTAGGATCGGGGTTTGATCGATGAATCCGATCAAAGGATCCAAGTGAAGTTCAAGGATGGTAGTGAATAAGAGTACACAGAGTTAAGCTCAGGAGGGAGTTTTGTTGAAGAACAACAAAAAACCAGAAACCCTGAAGGAAGCTTGAAACCACAGATAGCTTTGAGAAACCACGTAAAGGCGAGAAAGCAAAGACATGAAGGAAGGAAGTAAACGTGCATAGGAGTGTTGGATTAGCTAGATCAACGGATGAGATTGTTTGTGATAAGTAGCCAGGATTAAGTCGCATAGAATGGAGTCAAGAAATGAACAGCAGAGATTAAACCCAAGTGCTTGCGGAAGGTGAATCGCGGAAGTTGATCTGGATCATCAGATCAACAAATCCGTTAGGTCAACGTTTATCACATTGGCAAAATGTGTTAGGGTTAATGCACGAGAAAAGTAGTTTCATAGGTAGAAATGGTTTATCGGGTGGAGAAAAAGTAGTATGTGGTAATTCAGAGTGCTCACCCGATTCCATTAATCAACTGACACGTAGCACTCGAGTGGAGAGAGAAAACCACTTTGTCGGGGAGGTAATCCTCATGCAAGTGGTTCGTTCGATATCATTGTTAACCATTGGATCAAATGGATTTTTGATCAACGGTGGAGGATCATCGATTAGTTTTGTTGATCAGGTGGACCAACAACTGTCAGGTTGAATGGTAAGATCAAGGGTTGGGAAAGAGTGGACCCGAGAAGCTTATCAATGCGAGTTAAGTGATTTGAGTTCCGGAGGATGAATGGAGATTGCGCAACAGCCGTTGATCTAAGGGAGTGAAATCGACGGTGGAATATTGAACCGATAAAGATGAGCCTCAAAAAATGTGTCATGGCTGTGGAAGAGTGGAAAGTTAAGGTTAAGTGGGTTTATGGTATATTTTTATTATATAAGAATTATAATAGAAATAAAGCAAATAAAGGTTTTATGGGTTAAGTTTGAATATAACCAAAGTTAAGAGTGGGGTTTGGTTGATATGCGTAGGGTATAGAATTAACCAAAGTTTATGAAGGTTGAAGGGTTGAGTTATAAGGTTCCGCTCAAAAGGATTAATTAAGGGTCAGAGTATTGAATAATCAAATAAATGTTTCTGAATGAGATTTAATTAAGGGGCATTAAACCTTTATTTTTGAAGGTTTTCACCATGGGTCAGGTGATTATTTCCTGGGACCAGTGACATGCAATTTGATTTGCATAATGTGGGTATTGTCGGCTTAGTCTGGCATCAAGTGATACCAGAGCAGAAAAATGAAATTATTTGTAAAAGGTCTTTTACAAATTTAGAATAGAGTTATGTTTTGAAGGTGTGCATATAGGTGAATGGTGATGAAAGCAGGCAAGAGGAGATCAGATTCTAATATGAAAAATAGTAGGCACATAGAGATAATGTGTAGCAGAATTTATAGATGCAAGAAACAGAGAACAATCCATTCAAAGTGCAGGAGAATGGTAGAACAAGATCATGCAGAGATCTTGAAGGTGAGATGATATGTTTTTATTTTAATTTTCATTTGAATATTGGAGAGTTTGTGGTCTCTATATTGGTGCATAGGTAGCAGCATAAGAAGGTGAGAAGATTGCAAGAACCTATAGCAAGGAGCGAACAATTGGTTCTAGAGGAAAGAACTAGAGAGATGCCAAAATATTGAGCTCAGAGGATAGAAGCTTAGTGAGGCATATGTAGCAAGAAGAAGACTTGTTACTACAAAGGTATTGTTGCAGCTCACAAAGGCAATTCTACAGAGGATGTGGGTAGAATTGCTAAGGGATGAACGAAGATAGTAGGAGTTTCTAAGTGAAAGAAGAGGTGGTCAGAACCTAGTATTTCATTAGTGATTGAAATACAAGAGGACAATTGTGTTCTTAAAAGGTGGAGATGAGTTGAAGCCTAAAGGAGTAGAGAGAAGTGCTCAAAAGAGGTTCCAGAGATAGAGAACCACGTGCTTGCCAAACTACCAAGTATAGAGGAAAGCTTGGTGAGGTAAGTGGTAGCAGGGAGGATTTACTATTGCATAGGCTTTAATGCAGCTCATGGTAAGTGAGTAAGGAACTCATGAAGATAGAGAAGGAGAAAATGACTACTAATAGTCATAGCAGAGGTTCTGACGAAAACCACATCAGAAGAAAGGTGGAGAAGGAGGATGCCAAGGAAAATGGCAAGAGAATGAGTCAAGAGGAAATTGACAAAGAGATTGCTGAGATGAAAGAACAACTCAATGTATTAAGGATGATACTTGAGGAAAACCAAAGACTAGGTTGGGTATTAAAGAAGAAGCCAGTGAAGTGGTCTAAGTTACAGAGAAGGCTACAACAAAAGCAAGTAAAGTGGCTAATGGAAAAACTCAGAGAAGTTGAGTTGGAAATGGAAGTTTCCATTTGTGAACTAGAGCAGGGTGAAGTTCAGGGTGAAGAAGAAGGAATTATTGATGATATTATGAACTGTTGGATAAATGCAGACTAGCAAGAGAATGTAAAACCTTATATTGTTGAATCTAAATATTTTGATGTGATTACAGGTTTTGCAGAGGATAAGCAATCTTTTGAAGCCGTCAAAAGTATGGAAGAGTATCTTTCAGAAGATAAAAACTTTGAAGTAAAGAATGATGGAGAATGTCTCTTGAATGAGAAAAGTGGTGAAATATTGCAGCAGAAAGAATTTAGTAATACATTGATGTTTGAAGTTGTGACAACACAAGAGAAATTTCTTGTGAAAGGAGTTGAAATTCAGCTTGAAGAAATGATATGTGAAGCAACAGTTGAGACTATTGAACCTTGTAATTTCCAAAGTCATAATTTGTGTATAAATGTAGGAATCATAAGTAATGATGAAGTACTTATGAAGTGTCACAGAGAAATTGAATAGCTGGGGTATTTGCTAGGAAATTCATAGTATGACAGTGTGATTGCAGAGGAAGGAGTTCACTACAGTGGACAAGAGCAAAAAGACATCATTAGAGCAGATGATGTGGAGCGGAGGCTAACTAATAGTCTTGAGAGTACATTAGAGAATTCTTTAAAGAGGTTGAATCTTCATACTAATGTGCTAATAGAAGAGGAGAAATCGGAGCAGCATACTAAATTGTTTCCTAAGGAAGAAGAGGCACTAAGGCCTTATGTTTTTTACTTTAATAATTGTTTTGTGAGTGCAGGTTTAGTTGCAGATTCTAGAAGAAATTTGTCACAGATGAGAAACCAAGTTAAGATGGTAGAAGAGGATTATCTGGAAGAATTTAATCCAAGGAACAAATATGTTCAATTGCTGGAGAGAATGCTGGAAAGTCAGGATTCAATGCAAAAAGAGATAATCATGAAAGAGGGTAAGGATGAAAGGGAGGCAGAAAAAGTAAGTGTAGGAGAAAAAGTAAGAATAAGCGAAAAAGAGTAAGAGTAAGAATTCGACAACTTCAAAGAGAAGAATAGTAGTTTGAAGAGTTAAAGAACAACAGCAACAACCTGAAACACAGAGAAAGAGGTAACAGTAAGTGGCAGAGTATCTACCAGCCCAAGGATGTGCTAGAAACAGAGATTGAAGAATTATGGCATTTGATGATGAAATAGTCCATATGGAGGAGATTGGCAGCAGCAGGAAAGATGATCAATCAGAACTTGAACCTAATTGGCAAGGAGAGGAAGATGAAATAGAAGACAACAGACATATATCAATAGCAAAGGTGCAAAGCATTTAGAAAACTATAAACTAAAGTTTGGGACCGTGGAGATTTTCTATCAACATATGAAGACACATGATCAGGAGATCATGAATGTTTTCTACTTTGGGAGTCTGATGCAGGAGCATTCAACTCAGAAGAAACATTGTATTTTAGTAGACATAGGGGGGTCTTGTGTTTTAAGGAAGTTGCTTTCCTAAGTGTTAAAATTAATGTAGCTATTAAGGTTTTGAGTGATTTTAATGAGAGAAGCTAGAATAGGGATTTAATTAAGTATAGTGACGCATATTTGTAAATGTTAACGAATGTAGGAGAACATGAGAGAATCGGGATAGTTGAGAGATTGAGAGATTTGAGAATCAGTTGTAAATCTTAGATTAGGAATTGGTTTCATGATTTGTGGATTAAAGAGGATCCTTAGGGATAAAGATGAGATTTTAGGATTTTGTTAAGAAGTTTATGGATCTAAGCCAGGAATTGGTTATAGAATCATTTTGTATAAATCTAAGCCAAAAAGGCAGAGGAAAAGTTAGTCAAGTTAGATAGTTAGTTGGTTAGCTAGTTAGAGGTTGTGAGTTAGAGGTTTGATTGTAAACCTATGGGCAGGTCAGAAAACAGAGGCCACTGAATAGAATATCAGGCCAGAGAGAGAGAGACTCATATGTAAATATTTATTTATCAATGCAGACAATTTGATTCTGAATTTTGTGGTGTGTATTGATTAATGGAGTTATGAATTGTGAGTGAATTAGAAGTTTCTGCATAGTATATGTATGCAGGTGAAGTTTGAGTGGAACACAGAGAAGAAGAAGAGTATGTAGGATCGGGGTTTGATCGACGAATCTAATCAAAGGATCCAAGTGAAGTTCAAGGATGGCAATGAATAAGAGTACATAGAGTTAAGCTCAAGAGGGAGTTGTGTTGTAGAACAACCAAAAACCAAAATCCTTGAAGTAAGCCCAAAACCACAAAGAACCTTGAGAAACCATGTAAAGGAGAGAAAGTAAAGTCACGAAGGAAGGAATTAAATGTGCACAGGAGTGTTGGATCAGCTAGATCAATAGATGATATTGTTTGGTATAAGAGGCTATGATTAAGTCACGTATAATGGAGTCAAGAAATGAACAGCGGAGATAAAACCCAAGTGCTTGCGGAAGGTGAATCACGGAAGTTGATCTGGATTGTCATATCAACAGATCTGTTAGATCAATGCTTATTGCATGGGAAAAATGTGTGAGCGTTAATGTGTGAGAAAAGTAATTTTGTACGCAAAAAATGGTTTATCGAGTGGAGAAAAAGTGGTAAGTGGTAATTCAAAGTGGTCACTCGATTGCATTAATCAACGGACACGTAGCACTCAGGTGGAGAGAGAAAACCACTTTGTCGGGCGGGTAATCCTTGTGGAAGTGGTCCATCCGATATCATTGTTAACTATTGGATCAAATGGGTTTTTGATCAACGGTGGAGGATCACTGATTAGTTTTGTTGTTCGAGTGGACCAATAACTGTTGGATTGAATGGTAAGATCAAGGGTTGGGAAAGAGCGGACCCGGGAAGCTTATCAATGTGAGTTGAGTGATTTGAGTTCGAGAGGATGAATGGAGATCACGCAATAGCCATTAATTTAAGGGAGTGAAATCGGCGGTGGAATATTGAGCCGATAAAGATGATCCTCCGAAAATGTGTCAAGGCCATGGAAAAGTGGAAAGGTAAGGTTAAGTGGGTTTATGGTATATTTCTATTATATAAGAATTATAATAGAAATAAAGTGGATAAAGATTTTATGGGTTAAGTTCGAATATAACCAAAGTTAAGAGTGGGGTTTGGTTAATATGCGCGGTGTATAGAATTAACCAAAGTTTATGAAGGTTGAAGGGTTGATTTATAAGGTTCTAATCAAAAGGATTAATTAAGGGTCAGACTATTGAATAGTCAAATAAATGTTTTTGCATGAGGTTTAATTAAGGGGCCTTAAACCTTTATTTGTGAAGGTTTTCACCATGGATCAGGTGATTAATTCTTAGGACCAGTGACATGCAATTTGATTTGCATAATGTGGGTATTGTTGGCTTAGGCTGGCATCACATTAGCAAACTTAATAAAAAAGGGTATAATGCAATCTTTAAAGGAGATGATTGCTTCTTATATGATAGACCTCCTAATAAGATGTCAATTGCCAAAGTAAATATGACAAGGAATAAGATGCATACTCTTGCCATGAAATATGATACATATGATTAATTATTTGGTAAAAAAGAAACATGTTTGGATGAATTTTGGTTATGGGACTTCATGTTTGGTCATCAACATTTTGGTGGCCCTAGATTATTACACTAACCACTACTACAAAGAATACTTTTAGGGGGGGTCATTACCCACCTCCAAAAGTGGAATTTGGGGGGAGGGGGAGAAGGGTTTAGCATTAAAGGTGGTTTTTGGAACCCCCACCCCACCCCCCCCCAAAAAAGTGGCTTTTTGGGGAAGTTCCAACCGCCCCCAAAAGTTACCTTTCTAGGGCGGTTACAAACAACCCCCAAAAACCCACTTTGGGCGCATTTTAGAACCCTCTTTGAAAACTGAATTTTGGAGGAAGTTTTTTAAACCACCCCCCTTCCCCCCCTCAACCCCCCGAAAAAATGAAAACAACATCACCTCTAAAGATAAAGCCTTTTACGGGCGGTTTCTAAAGAGATTTGAACTCTTCTCATAAAAAACTTTTGGGGGAATTAGGAGCCCCACTTGTAGCATCTTTTGGGGGCATTGTAGAAACTTATGAGGGGGGTTTAAAACACAATTTTAACAATGTTTTGGGTGATTAGATCCCCCCCCCCCCTCCGTAGAAACTTAAATGGGGGGTTTAGAACTCCCCTCATACCAGTGTTAGGATCCCCCCTTGTATTGTCTTCTGGGGGCGATAAGAGGCCCCCTTGTAGAAACTTACAGAGGGGGTTTAGAACCCCCTCATAGCAACTTACAAGGGGGGTTTAGAAACCCCTTTATGCTAGATTTATGTAACAACCCTCGTGAAAATTCCATGTAATAAAAGTAAATAAAGGAAAAAGTAATAACCACAGTTGGTGGGACACTTATTCTAAGTTGAATGTTGGGCAAAACATCCTAGTGTGGGTGTTCCTCAGTTTAGTATGGCTAAAGGAATTTGGAAAAGGCAATGGATAAGGAATTGGAAAGGAAAATGGAATTTTTAGCACATTTATTTATTAAAATAATGGAAATTAGGAGAAAAGGAAGGTGAAAGGTCACAAGGTGCATGTGAGGAGGAAAATGAAGGAAAATAATGTAAAATGAAGAAAATAGAGGCCTAATTGATAAAAAGGTTCATGAGGATCAGTTTGTAACCTTTTGTCAGTTCAGTTTTGGAGCTCTCCCATTATTATCTCTCTCTCTCTCTCACTATTGGACACAAGGATTTCTTGGAGAAACTTGGAATTGGATCAAGAAAGGAAAAGAAGGCGATAGGAAGGAAGAAGCAAGCAAGGAAGAGTACGATCAAGCAGCTACAACATGGTTCTTTGTACGTATCTATTTGCATATGTGTTTTCCTTGCTATATTTGGCATGCATGGTACTTCATGTGGTTCATTTTCTATTATGCCATGGTTTTTTCCAGGTGTGACAGTGTTTTCAGCCTAGCCTTGCTATTTTTGGATAGCCATGGTGTGATTGGGTTCTCATGGTTTGGTTGAGCTGGATTTCTAGATGGATTCAAAGCTAAGTGAGGTGGATATACAAATGATAGAGCACATGGCCTAGTGGTCCCTGAACCAGATTGTAGATCATGGTAAAGCCACTGGCCTAGTAACCCGTGATCTAGACTGTGGGTTGCAATAAATCTAGAATTGTGTTGCCTTGGTGGGCCTAGGAATCCTTGTCGATGATTGGTAGGATATACAATAAATCCAAGAGGCTGATTTCTCTCCTTTGGGCTTAGTAATCCCAGGTTGGGATATGCGGTAAATTTTGGAGAGTGCGTCTCGGTATAGGGCCTAGTGATCCAGGGTGGAATGTGGTAAATTCTGAGAGACTAGGAGACAAGAACATTCCTCACGGTGTAAGTGGAGAAATCTGGTGGCATACATGCTTGTTTGGCCTAGTGATTGGGTGGAGAGCATGGTAAAGCATGTTATTACATGTTTATTATGTTTCTCTAGTGATCCATGATAGATATGGTAAAACCTCATTTCTATTTATGAGGGTGAGGTTGTTTAGCCTCGGGATGCCCTGGTTGGTTCTTTTGGTTTGATTCCCACATTGATACAAGGAATATGGCACGGGGGTGAATGGTTGAAGAGATACCTGCCTCATCCATTATATGGTCAGGTGGAATGTGGTAGTCCCATCCCGGGTTTGGGTTTTGCATCATCAAGATAAGTTTATCTCTCCTTGCATTTCTATGAGTATTATATTGGTTTATGTGGATCATATGGTTGTGATTTCATTGGTATTTCTGTGGCTATTAGGCTAGTTATGTATATGTTTTATGACAGTGGCTATGTATGGCTCTCATCATGTTTTTACTTGTAAATGAATGAACAATGTATCTATGACCTAATAGATGATAATGCAGTAAATGATATAAGGGAAAAATGCTTTATAACAATTCTCATATAAGTATGAGACTATTACATAATATTTTGTCATGCCTCCTGCAATTCCCTATGTCATACACTGGAGTGCCCGAAACTTGGAAATTATGCAGTGTACCCATCCTGATATGCAGTCCAGATCCTCCCTGAAACACTAATGGAAGAATTCCTTGAGTCTTCCCTAAAGCAGTACTCTCTAGAACCCTAATTTCAGGACAAGTGTGACTGTGACACTAACAACTAGTGTTGTTGACAAGTTTCACTATACTAGCCTCATGCTGCCAGCGCATTTTTTACTTGGATACTCGCATTGATCCCTAAAAGGAATGTTTTCCCAAAGAGGACAAGAAGCTTCGTGATCTAGAGGCTTCTAGAACGATAAGCTGGAGGTTGTTCGGTGTGGATATGGTCGAATTCTCCCAATATTTCCCTTTGATCTTATCCCTATGAGATACCTCCTTCAGATGAGGGCTTTTCCCTATCTTTGGAGAGATCTTAACTCCCTCTCCCTGCCTATATATTTATCCTCTCCCATTCCCAAATGGTTGGTCTCTGATTATTTGCACCATTATACTAAGATAGTGCCTACATACTACTCATTTGGCTTGGAGAAGGAGTGCTTTGAGAGCTTGAGCTTGGACTTGGACATTCAATCAAGGAGAGCTTATTGACATCAAGGCTTGGTTGTATGATTCCTCATTTATTTCATTAATATATACAATTGTTAGTTCACTTTCCATAAATTTTTGTGTTAATGCATCATTTATCTTAATGCTCTTTGATCTGTTAAGTAGATTACTTTCAATTATTCTAGTTGCACTTGTATGCTTTGTTGTTTCTTTGATCTCTTATGTAGGTACCCAAATGTTGTGAGTAGTAGAGCTAAGCCTAAGGAGCAAGCTATTTGAGGTATTCAACAAAGGAGTTTGTTATAACATCGGAACGAGGTAAGTCATATTCCTCTTCTCTCATTTCAATTGTAATATAGGAAAGTGTCTCGCAGATTGTCACATAGGTTGATAGTCCCACTCATTGGGCTAGAGGGACCATCCTTGTCTATAGAGAGGATTTACCTAGACAACAAAATGGTGACTCGACTTAGGAAGCTATAACCATTCCATCCATACCTTTGATCAGATTCTCTAATGAGTTTGACCAACCATCGATTTCTTGGCGTGTGTGCATCACTGTAGCTATTTGCAGTCACTAGTTATTGCCTGAGAATGTTTAGCCTACTCTTTGCCAGAAGTGTTGAAAACGCTGATTTTCAAATTATAGTTGCGCTACTCTACCTTTCATTGCTCTTTTGCCTTTAACACGTGAGCTGATCCCAGAGGAGAGAAGAAAATTAGGGTTAATTCTTGCTTTCAGTGGTTTTCGACCTCTGTTAGTGATTTTCCAATGTGACTACAATGTGTTTGTCTTGATTGTCATCCTTGTGTGATTTCAATTGGTCTCTTGGCTTTGCTAATATGTTTTTGAAGTTTGAGTGCTTTCTAGGGTTTCTATGTAACCATTCGCTCATTGCTTGGTCGGTTTCTCTAAGATTGATTGCTTTCATTTAGGAGTCTTTCTGCGGTCAGGACACTATTCTCAAGTTGCTTTCGGTTCATGATTGCGAAGTTATTTTCATTAGTATTAAGTCATATTAGTGCTTTGAAAATCGATTTTGTTCCATTGTCAAACATAGATTACAATTTTTTTCTTTGATAGGGATGAAAGTGAATGCTTGTTTTGATTTCTTTGTTTCAAAAAGAATAGTGAAAGATGTCTTCATTTAAGTATTTTTGAAATGATTTTCATTCGAAATCATAAGTGAATGAAATTTTCATTTTAGTTGTTTTAGATTGCATTTTTCCTTTGCTCATTGCATTAGTTTTCATTTTTGAATTAAAGTGAAAGCAAAAGAACAAAAGATTAGCACATATTAGTGAAAGAAAAGTGATTTTCATTTCTCATAGGATTACATCTTGGCATCGCATCTGTTGGTGAAAGTGAAAGATTAGATCTCATTTTTACATTTTGCTTTGTAAAGATAAAGAGTTGCATTTAGGATAGTGAAAAGTTGAAATAATTTTTACTTTTGGCATTGTTTTTGGAAAACGAAAGTGAAAGATAGTGAAAGGAATGTTGTTTGATGCATTATTGATTGAGTTTCTTCCCTTGGTTAGTCTAGCTTTCATTGAAGTGGAAAGTTTCCTTTTCTCATATAGCTGCATCTTAGGGATTCAGGTGACATCGTTTTGAGCCCAAAACTGAAACATAATTGAATATAAACATTAAAATTTACCTTAATCAAACTAAGGAGGATTCGTAACCTAACGCAAATCTCTAGAGGTCAAGGATAAAGACGTGTTCTGACATCTTTAAACATACTAACTATCATTAATTTCCTGCATTATATCCCGGGGGTGAAATATCGTCTGAGTACGAAAGTATATTGAAGGGTATCCAGTACTTTCGGTTATATAGGAGGCACTTCAGTATGACAAGTATATAGGGATGCACTCATCGAATTGTTATTAATTATACATCGCTAACACGAACTTGTGCTCCCCGTACCATCGAGTATATATTGGGAGACCCCACTAGGTTACTATTATTTAGCCACAAGTAACTGAGTCATCCACCTTCCAAAAGTGATACACTGAACACAACATTTGGGGAGATCGACCATCGTATGTCAAGTCCTTGGTTTTGGCTAAGGTGTATATAATGGTTCACAGAAACTTGGTAAACCCTCTTACCTAACTTACCCCTAGTTTAATTTGTTTGGTTAATTTCTAAAATCAATTAATTGACCGCAGAAAAACATCATTCCTGTGGAAATACTCCTTAATAGATCTTAGGTTCATACCAATGGAAACATTTCCTGAGTCTACCAGTCAAGGAAACCTTAGGAATCCTAGTCCTTTTCCTTCTTTTGGAAATATTGGTGCTCCTTATATGGCAACATTGGCTCTTCCTCGATTGACCATTGGTTTGCCAATTTGGTTATTTTTGACCTTGATTATTTCGAGTTTCCAAACTACTTTTCAACCAAGTTCTCCTCCACTTGAACAAAATCAACCTCCAGTTGATATTAGAGTTGACCCTTTGCCTTCTTCGCCTATTTCTTCACCCTGTTATTCCTCTTCACCTAGTGAAAGTATGGATTCTAGTAACCAGGAAGCTAAGAAGAAGAAGAAGAGGATGAAAAAGAAGAAGCAAAATAAGCAAGGGGGCAACCAAACAACTGTTGTTACTGATGCAACTAATGAAGGAAACTCTTCCATCCAGCCCTCGAATGTAAAATTCCCTTGCATGTTATGTAAGGGTGACCACCTTCTTTGAAATTGTCTTGGTATTCCCAAGGTCTTAGAAGTGTGGTCCAGAGGTTCACATCAACATTTATCATTAGCATTTGGAGATCATGCTGGTGATAAACCTTCAACTAATAAGGTCCATGGGAAAAAGGGAAAAGTCAAATTTCCCTGTAAGTTGTGTGAAGGTAATCACCCCATTCACCTTACAGCTTCCCTTATGGGTGAGGCTTCCAAATAGTTAGAAAACATTACAGCTTCCCATCCTTGTCTTCCGGTTGGCTATCGGAAGTTTTCCCCTTACCCTTCACTAGTTGATCAAGTGATTGATCAAAAACCATATTTGGTAAATCCTTTCGTCTCTGAAAGTGAGTCTCATGACTCCGTTCTTGACCCACCATTGGTTGACAAAATGGTAGACCTAGCTCCACCTTCATTTAACCATACCTTTCCAGTAGAGAGTGATCATTGTGCTACTCAGGTTCTTCTAGTTTCTTTAGTTCCAAATCAACTGGAGTGAAATCCTCCCATTCCCGATGTGCATGAGAGAAGTTATCTAGTTCCCATAGCAAAAGAGGGAAGCTCTCACGTTCCTATGTGTTCTGACCATCAACAACCCCCCTTTTTATTAGTGTTAGCAATAACATTAATAAATGGGGACCCTTCTAAAAAATCAAAACTTAGTACTTAAGATTGCCTTTTTGTTTTCAATAAAACATGATATCAAAGCAAAACACCCAACAATATGAATTCCTACCTTTTCATGCTTCATGCGCATAAAAAACATTATAAATGTTAAGTCTCCTTATGAAAAGAGCTATACAAGAACAAAAGCTAGGAAAACCCTTGTAAGCGGAAAGTCTTGATTACTAAGCAAAACTTTAATAAACCCGTTCTTTTAATGATAAAAATCGCATCGCAAAAAGGGTAACGGTGGGCATCCTTTACAAAGAAACTCTTCGAAATGCGAAAAAGTGAGAATGCAATAATGTGAGATCGCAAGCCTTACAAACTCATCGCATATCGCAGATTCCATTGCCCGAAACGCCACTTAATACAAAATACTCAAATATTGTGAAATGCAATAAAGCGTCTTGCAAATCGTATCTCACAGTCGCACGATGAAACAAATGGTTTTTAAAGATCACAGGTTTTGCGATATCGTGATCTGCGATATTGTGAAGCAAATCGCAAAATCGCTTTATCGCAGATTTAAGGGTTCAGAGTTCAATGATAGTACTTTCCAATTTTCGATGCAAGAGTTATGAGCATTAAATGTTAGCTTAACGATCCATTGATAGTATTTATTAAAAATGAATCAGATCTAGTTTAAAGGACCATCTCATGTAAGATGATATCTTTGATATGATTTTAAAAAATTAAAAGCTTTCACGTCACCTTATTTTTGTTCATTATTCCATCATCCTTATTGTATCTTTGTTCGGTGCTTACTATTTTCAGGAGCAGTACGCAGAGCAGTATGCAGAACAACACACAGAACATAATGGGAAAGAAAGGCAAAGCTCCCGCATCTGAAAAATCAGAGATGACTCTGTTATTTACAGACACCACTTGTACCAAGGAAGCAGGGATATCTACCTGGTAAGGCATGTACCGACTGTTAGAAGAAGAAAACCCGAGAGTTATGGAGGTTATAGTTACGGAAGATGGATGTGGGTCATCCGAAGCATCACTAACAGAGATTTCATGCTCGTTTTTGCACCGTGTTGTAGCGAGGCTGAAGATACTCCTTTACATGGATATGGTAAAATGGACTATAGACCACGCTGATATATCCGATAGGGAATTCAAGACACAGAACTAGGAGGTCATGGGGTCATTTACCCCAAGTAATTTGAGGCGTATATATCACCTACCAGAACCCTAGGCCAGTTATAACAAACAGTTTGTGGAGAAATTCGCCAAAGAAAATGAGGATTTGGCAGACTCCACAAAGAGCTAGTCTGCGAAGGAGGAACCATTAAAGAAGGATAAAAATGGTATGTACGCCACTGGCTCCCTCTCTTCTCCATATTGTTTTGTTGCTACAATGTTGTGTAGACTATTTAGGAAGCTAGATATCAATAAGTTTTCATCAGAATGGTTTCCTTTATTGGATGCAGCCACCAATAACACCATAATGGATTGGGCCCAAATTTTATCGGATAATTTAGCTTCTGCTATTTTAAATTATCGAACTAAAAGAAATTTTGCTCAAAGATTTTACCCTCCCTTCTTTTTAGCTGCCTACGTGATGGATGCTATTTGTTTCGTCTCTGATTTTCCTATCATGGGGTGGAAATGGACAGTACAGAACCCTCTACCTATTCAAGTCTATCACAAAGAACTGTGGGAATCCAATTTCATCCCACATTTCTATAAGATTTGTCATGTAGTGATGCTTCCTATTCATAAAATGCTATATAACAAAGACGCCCCAAGATTCTCCCAAGAAGCTGACATTGACATTCTCCCTATGGGAGGGTGGTTTGGGGAGGAGTTATTCACCTACATTATGGTATTTGGGAACATTGCCTCGTCTCATGTGCTTCCTTTGTATCTCCCCGACAAACTTATGGCTCGAGAGATAGCTCATCAGACCTGTGGTGTTGAGGGAATGAGCAGAGAACTCAAGAATTCTAAGAAGGCCATCTAGCCTCAATTCCCTGTTGTCTACAGGGCCTTTGCATTATTTTATTTGGGTCATGCTTTTAAAGAGGTTGATAATATGCTAAGTCTACAGCTACCAAAGTTCCGAGGGAGGCAGTATGATCCCTTGGATACTAGCAAGAATTTTACAATGATGGTAAAAATAAAAGTGTTTACTAAAGAAGATGATATCTTCAACGTTGTCTTTCAGTAGAAGAGAGATTCTACATATGACACAAATTCAGTTTTATCAAGAGAAGCTTCAAGAGTTTACCTGTTACAAAGAACAAAGGTTGGCAAATGTCCCATTAGACAAATTGCGCATTGAACCAATAAAGGAACCCACTCCTAGTATTAGCATAAGTGGAAGTTCAGGAGAAGAGAAGTCTAAATCAAAGTCCGAGAGGGAATCAGCTGAAAAATCTGATAAACAGTCAAAGAGTGAACACAGTAGAAGTGAAGGGTCAATCAAAGATACAACTCAATCTATAGAAAAGCTTGACCAGCAGGCCTTGTCCCCAAAATAGGTTGAGACTCTTGCTCCTCTCGCAAAGCCAACAAGTCCAATTGTAGTAGACCTAGAAAAGGAGTGGGAGAATTTTAATGAGCTAATCAACACCAAGGAACAGAGTGCAGAGCCATTGATAAACCCAGGGGAGATAGCCACAGAGATGATAATAGAAGAGGTTATTAATACTCAAGAGACAGAGCATATTCCTGTTGCTTCGTCATCCGATATTGTGCTGAAAATAGAGGAGATACCTCCTTTGGATGTATTTTATAGCGCGCAACATAAGGCAGTTGTGAGGAGACAAAGAAAGAAATTAAAAATATATACTGTACTTTCTCTAGAGGCTGAACCTTTGGATGTTCTTTGGCAGGACCCAACCACCGATCCAACGGAAAACCTAACTAGGCTCTCTCAGATTGTGGGGGCATATGCTTCTACAACCATTGATAAAGCGTTAGAAGTTCAAACGTTATTAAAAGAAAAGGAGGATAAGATCCTAATTTTGGAATAGAAACTACAGTAGGCCAGTGTCAGCCGAGAATCAAAAATACAATTGGCAAAGTTACAACAATACTTCCAGCAAATGTAGTCGGGTTATCAAAATAGTATGGCTGAAAAAGAACAACAGTTACAGGCCACAATAGAACTCCATAAGGACGGCCCTAAAATTGAAGAATTCGTCACAGAAGCCCTTGCCCTCAATCACCAACTCTTACAACGGGAAGAAATGCTTTGCCAAAGGATCTCGCAATAGAATTCCCATTGCGAAAAAGGCGACAACATTACAAATAAAGTCATAGACCTACGACTTGATTATGATTTAGTTTTTAAGAAAGTTTCTGACTTTGTGAATTGGCAGAAATCAGAGGAAGGAAAAAGAGCAGAATTGCCTAGGATAGATGAATCCCACAAAGAAATTCTATTTGCAAAATGGGATGCACAACTCAAGGAAGCAAAGCAAGCGATGGAGGAGGCAGCAACAGCAACAAGAAACATAATTGAGTACATTAATGAAAATCTGCATAAAGAAAATTTAATATTAGAGACCACTCTAGGATTCCTCCCAAAGGCACAACAACTTCAAACTAGGTGGAACAAAATGGCAGAAGAAAAGGCAGAGTCAATTAAATAGATAAGAAAGTTAAACTGGGATACTTACTGGCAGTATCTGGTAAAACCACATAGCCAGTGGATGACTCTGAAATGGCTCATAACGTCCGTCGAGAAGATAGTGCCAGCGCTTGCAGATTCCATATTCGTAGGTCAATTGAAAGCTAAAGTTGGCCAACCGACGCTGTTGAAGCCCATGCTGGGCATTTGCAACTTAAAAGAACAAATACATGATTTAGCATAGATATAGTTTCAGTTTAATTCTAGTTCATTTTTGCATAAAATGAGGATGGTCATTTTGAACCTCGTCATCTATTTTTGTAATAACTATTTTTAGATTTTAATTAGTAGTATTTTAACGGCTCTCATGCATTTAGAGAGGGGTCTAGAAATTTGTCAAAAACAATTCTTCAGAACGTGCAGTTTGCCCCCCACTGAGGAGGTTTTGATAAATGAATGGATCAAGGTTTATTTATATCTGAGTTTGATGTCTGCTACTGAAATGCACTTCTGTACTCTTAGTGGATATTGAATTATTTGAAGATAAATCTATATCGCTGAAGCTCATGAGTAGAACCTATTACCAATGGTACTTTTATCTCCTCATACTTTTTTCTTATGTGCCAAGTGACAAATTATTTTCAGTTATTGATATATGAAAGTTTGAATGATCAGTTGTCATTATTGCACTTTTGTATGGTGATAACTATTCTTTTTATGCTGAGCGTATGAATGACTTATTATGCGATGTCTTTATCATAATTGTTTCGGATAATTTCTTATACGAAACAATCATTTTTAATGAATTCCTTTCTCGTAGTGATTGAATTATTTTTATTACCAATCGTTGTTGGAAATTATTTTAGATCGCATAAGTAAAGTGTTACTCCCAAGATAGTTTAAAATTAGATGTTTTTCTTCATTAGAATAAAATTGCATATTTTAGTTAATAGATAGATTAGATTTAGAATAAAGCATTCACCCCATAAACCTTTAAAAAGAAAAACATCATCCCATTAGCATATCATCATAAACAAATTGGGAAATTGGTCCCATCATCCCCAGTCAGAGCCACTATTCCAAATGGAAAAGGAGCTGCTTTCAAGGTTCGGACTGGGTGGTTATCCCCCTTGTTGTAGACCTAATTTTTGGGCCTTTAAACATATTTGGTACTAGAAGGAGGGCCTGAACTATGAATGGCGAGAAAATTTAAATCCATAACCCATTTTGAGAGTAAATCGCCCTCAACATCTCCCCTGACTTCTCCATCGCATTTTGAGTCTCCAAATTCTAAGCGAGAAGTTGAGAAAACAACAACCACTGCTGAAAACTTGAACATCTCAGATAAATCCACTCTTGAACCTCTTGAATTTCAATCTTTAATTCATAAAATTTAAGGATTTTCCATATCACCACAGAAGTCTGAGTTATCTCAAGGCAGTGTGACTTCGCAATACATTCCTTCCCATCCTCTTACTTGATTATAGAGTGAAAAGGTTGGTATTGAACCAATAGAATTCCCTCTACCAAAAAGAAAAAGAGCAAGGAAGACACCGGAAGGGTCTGATAGTGAGACTCTTTCATCATCATCATCCATTTCATCTAATCCATTGCAAAGTCAACCATCCACCCCCCAACTCCATATTGTTGTTCAACAGGGTACTGGAACTGCATCATCGTCCACCCAAACACTTGTAACCTCATCTGCACTCTCCTCTATTAGTATCTCAACGATGGTAGGAAATCCTCCACCAAGGCCATGGGCCAATCGAGGGGTAGTCGCAATGCTTGCACCCTTGAGTCAATTGCCAGCTCATCTTGAGAAATGGCTGCCCAAGTTTAACCCGATGGAGGCGTACTGGCAGAAGAACACATAAACAAATTTATGTTGTCAATAAATCTAAATGGAGTTACTAAAGAAGACGATGTTGTTATGCTTTTCCTGTATACCTTACAAGGAGCCACTGGGTCATAGTATTTTTCATTACCATTAGGATCCATTACTAGTTGGAATATTTTCCAAGAGCAGTTCTTGACAAAATTTAGTGATGATAGGTCTACAGCGACATTAATCAATGACCTCTCAAATCTTAAAATTGAATCAAGAGAACCTATCAAAGATTTCAACTCGTGATTTAATAAACTCTTAAATAAGATCCCTACCGCATCCAAGCCTAGTGAAGAAGTTTGAAGTGAATGGTACATATCTGCCTTACCTTCGAACATAGCAATCTTTGTAGATAGGGCTGCCAAGCCAACATTGGCTGAAAACATGAAAGAAGCGATAGCGGTGGAAAAACGTATCTTAGCTTTAGAAAAGAAAAACGTTGTTGATGAAAGAAAATCTAAAAAGGTTGCTTTTAGAGATGACCCTAAGAAAAAACAATCAAAGGACCCATTCGACTTGGAAGGATTACAGAAAGTTTTGAAAACCATTTCTAACGAAATGGTTGATATTAAAAAACAAGTGGCAAAGACCTATTCCAAGAAACCTTATAAACCTTTCAAGAGGAATCCTTCAACCGATCCAAAACCTCCCAACGCTATAACAAATGTAGAATTAGAAGGAGAAGAAGAGGAAGTTTCGAATGAGGAACATACTGATGATGATGAGGTTGAAGAACTACAAGGTATGTGGGACTTCATTCTTCCAGATGAAGAAGATCAAGATGCATTTCCAGTGACTACCAGAAGCAAAAATCAACTCGATCCTCCACAATCTAGTTTTAAACAGAAAAACCCAAGCCCAGCTTCCAAAGATAAAGTTTCAAGTAAGAAATCGTCACCAAAGGCGACTTAGACAAACCCAATCCAATCTGATTCATCAACTCCATCTAAAACACTTATCATTTCCGATGAAATGGAGTATAATATTGTTGAAGGCATGAAGAAGACTAGGGCCAACTTTACTTTTCATGAGCTAAGTAAATTAAAGCATCAACAGAAACTACTTTTGAAAGAGCTGCATGCAGTACTTGTTGCACCTCTACCTGCCGCTATAATCTCACAAGCTACTCATGAAATGGGGAGACCTCCAACTGGTATGTCAAATAAAGTTGACCCAAATGACATTTCTTTAATTGGAGGAAGGTCAAAATCCCATACTCCTCCATTCCTCCTTACCTTTGAAATTTTCAATAAAAATTTGCATAACTATTTGGTAGACTCTGGTGCTTCATCTAACATTTTGCCTAAGAAAGTTTGCACAAAGTTAAATGTCCAACCTCAAAAGTCTGCAATATGCATAGTGCAGCTGGATCGGTCTCAAGTTGAAGTTATTGGCAAACTCAATCAAGTGACCATAAGGCTTTCATCGAATCCAAAGGTATGTCAAGTCATTGATATCCTCGTTGCAGACATTCTTGAATTTTATGAATTAATTCTTAGCAAGGATTGGTCAGAAAATCTTCACGGTTACTTTGCAACTGACTGGTCACACATGTGGCTCCCTTACAATGGTAAACCAAATCAGATAAAGGTTGAGCGAGAAAGACAACAAAAGTACATAGTAACGGAGTTAGAAGGAGAAAATGAACCTATAGCATACAACAATAATATAATTGGAAACTATTCTATTTACTCGTTCTTAGGGAATTTCAATGCTCATACTTTACCTTTCTTAGAAGATTCAGTTTTGTCTCAGATAGAATTTTTTTCTCAAACGGACACTTCTAAATGCATTAATTTTTTAGATAGGCTTGTAAATAAATCTTTGTTTTGGAAATTATTTTTCGACGCTTCTAAGTCTAATGATGGAGCAAGAGCAGGTTGTATATTAATTATTCTAGAAGGAAAGAAAACCATGCTAACCTGTAGACTCGAGTTCGATTGCACAAATAATACTGCAGAATATGAAGCTCTAGTTCAAGGGTTATATAAGGCGATCAGACTTGACATCAAGTATCTACAAGTCTTTGGTGATTCTGAGATTGTTATTAAGTAGGTATGAAATACTATACATTGTCTATCAAGTCACTTAAAGCATTATCAATCATTAGTACAAGACTTGACTGCACACTTTATAGCATTTAATATTCATCTATTCCCAGACTCCAAAAGTCCAGTGCTGACCTCTTGGCTAATGTAGCTTCCAAGCTCATTCCCTCAAAAGACTATAGTCCAGACAGATTCTCAATCGAATTGATCTTTAGACCCTCCATCCCGGATAATGTTACCAACTGGAGAGCTTTTAACGATGACCTTGATATTGTAACTTTTTTGACTTTAGAAGGCTCTTAAAATAATCAGATAATTGATGAAGACCAACATGACAAGCAGTTACAACAAGGAAGCACTAATAATACTATACCCAAATCTGTAGTCAAATTGGAAGACCTATATGATTTAAAGGACAAATTCAAAAGGTCCACCAATTCAAAACTTTAGAGTTCAACTATGAGATATGAATTAGTGAATCTAGGAACTGACGTAAAACCGCAGAATATGAACTTAGGTCTTGGTCTAACTCCTGAGGAAAAATCAGCCTTCATTCAACTTTTGAAGCAATATAAAAATGTCTTTTCCTGGAATTATGATGACCTCAAAACTTATGATACTTCAATCATACAGCATACAATTCTGATGATCTCTGATGAGAAACCAGTCCAGCAGAAGCTGAGGAAAATCCATCCTAATCTGGAGAGCCAGATTAAGTCTGAGCTGAATAAATTATTGAAAGCCAAAATTATTTTTCCTGTTCGACATTCTAGATGGGTTTCCAACCTGGTACCAGTCAGAAAGAAAAATGGAGACATTCGGATTTGTATTGACTTTCAAAATCTCAATAAAGCCTGCCAAAAGGACAATTTTCCATTACCACCTATGGAACAGATATTACAATCAGTTGCAGGGTCTGAATTGATGTCCTTTTTAGATGGCTTCTCAGGATATAACCAAATTTTAGTCCATCTGGATGATCAATTGAAGATGACATTCAGAACCAAATGGGGCACATATGCATATCAAAAGATGCCATTTGGACTGATTAATGTTGGTGCCACATTTCAAAGGGCCATGGATATTGCATTTAAAGGATTAGTGAATAAGTCAGTGGTGATTTACTTAGATGACATAACAGTGTATTCTAAAAAATGTAGTAATCACCTCAGAGATTTAAAGCAGATCTTTCAACGTTGTCAAAAGTATGGGATCTCACTTAATCCAAAAAAGTCCTTTTTTGCATTAAGTGAAGGAAATCTTCTTGGATTCATAGTGTCTAAATCTAGAATCCATATTGATCCAGATAGGATTAAGGAGATTTCTGAGATATCCTTAACCTATAACAAAAAAGCAATGCAATCCTTTCTTGGTCAAATCAATTTCATTAAAAGTTTTGTCCTTGACTTCTCAAGAATTGTGTCACCTCTCCAAGCAATGATCAAGAAAAACTCTCTCTTCAAATGGGGTCAAGTAGAGCATGAAGTGTTCAACGTGATTAAACAAGCAATTATAAATGCCCCATCACTAGTGACTCCAAACTTTTCTGATCCCTTCATATTGTATACATTTGCCTCTAAGAAATCGTATGTTGGAATACTCACGCAAGCCAATCAAGATAAAGTAGAAGCCCCAATTGCCTTTTTCAGTTCAAACTTGCAAGGGCTGAATTAAATTACTCCGATGTTGAGAAACAGGCTTATGCTGTTTTCAAAGCGATCAAACACTTTAGACCCTTTCTTCTCAAGACCCATAGAAAAATAATAGTGCCATTTATAGCGGTAAGAAATCTTTTGGTACAGAAAGACGTGGGTGAAAAAAGAGCAAATTGGGTCACAACCCTGCAAGAATATGACGCTAAAATCAAGCCAGCAAATATTGTAAAAGGTCAATGTTTTTGTAGGATGTTGGCTGGAGCATTGCACATATCAGAGATACAACCCCCAGACAGTGAGGTACAAATGTATGAGGTAAGCCTAAATGATAATGAATCAAGATATGATGATATCATGTTTTACTTAAGGAATGGAATTGCTCCTTCACATTTGAATCATACAAAAAAAAGAGCCCTGAGATTAAAAGCTAACCAATATCAAATTGTAAATGAGGTACTCTTTAGGATGAATTATGATTATGTTCTTCTTAGATACCTTGAGAAATCTGAAGCTGAAAAAGTATTGCAGGAACTTCATGATGGACCAGCAGGTGGACATTACGCAGGAGATGTGACAGCACACAAAATCTTGTGCACAGGCTACTACTAGCCAACATTATTTAAGGACACACACGACTATGTAAGAAGGCATCAGATTTGTCAAACTACTGCTGGAAGATAGAAGAAACCATCATTGCCATTGCAACCGGTCAACGTCGATCAACCATTTGAGCAATGGGGATTAGATATAATAGGTGAGATCGTTCCTCACTCTTCTAAATAGCATAAGTACATCCTTACAGCTATCGATTACTTTACTAAATGGGTAGAATCAGTTCCTCTCAAGACAGCCAACTCTGAAAATATCATCGATTTTATAGATCAATTCATAATCACTAGGTTTGGCTTACCTTCAGCTTTAATGTTTGATAATGCATCTTATTTTTCTGGTAATTCTATGACTAAATTTGCACTCAAAAGAGGTTTCAAACTTAAATATTCTTCCAATTATTACTTGCAAGGGAATGGGTTGGCTGAATCAAAAAATAAAAACTTGATTAGAACCATTAAACGGACTATTGATCAAAGTCATAGAAATTGGCACAAATCTTTGATGTATGCTCTTTGGGCAGATCAAATAACTCAAAAAACTTCTATTGGCACTTCTCCCTTTAATTTAGTTTATGGGAAAGAAGTGGTTCTCCCAACACACCTAGCTATTCCTTCTTTAGCCTTAGTTCAGTTCATCGAAGAAACTCCTTCCTCATCCTTGCAACTAAGACAATTGCAGATTCTTAAGCTAGAAGAAGAACGAGAACAGGCCAAAATTACCCATGCACATCATTAAGCATTAATAAAGGCTTATTTTGATTCAAACTTGGTATCCAGAAAAGATTTTCAAATTGGAGATTTAGTATTGAAATGGGATAAAGCCCATGAAGAAAAAGGCAAGCATTCTAAATTCCAACGGATGTGGCTCAGACCATTCCAAATTGTCAAAATCATAGGTCCATCTAATTTCATGTTACAAGACTTAGCAGGGAAAAGAGAGTCTTTAACTGTTAATGGGAAGATTCTTAAAAAATACTTTCCATAGAAGATTACCTCTTCTATTTTTGTAAATTATTATTTTTAGCTTATTTTTTCTTTTTTGATAATAAAACAAGTTGAAAATGTTTACCTTTTGGTTTCCAAGAAAAAGATTAGTGTTTCTTGTCAATTTTGTTTTTCGCTTGTATAAATGGAAGTGGTTAGGAAAATTAACCTTTATTTTTGAAAAATATGGTCAAGTGCTATAATTCTGAAGGTTTTACTTGTTCTTTTGTTTCAACTTTACAAGTTTTGATTAAAAACAACCTTTAGTAGGAGTTTGCTTCATATCAGTCATGAAAAGCATCAATAACAAGACAAAGATTCTCTACAGAACAACCAATTTTAAAACTCTACAATTGTCGTCTAGAAGAACTCTTAAGGAGCCAATGACTTCCTCCCCACTTCAGGAAATTGAAAGTTTCAAAGAATAATCAAGTTATGCACTATAAAAATAAAGAATAAGAGGTCTCATCAAGAGCCGGCTTATCATGATAATAAAGATTATAGCTAATTGACATTGCCAAACTGCATACCAAAATAGGGTAATGGTTTGAGATTGTTTCAATCAAAAGACAAGGGGTCTCATCACGAGCCAACTTGTTCAGTTAAGTTATAAATCAAGTGAATGGCATTGTCAAATTTGGCCATCAAACCAAGACATTGTTCTTTAAGAATTAAAAGAAAAGAAAAATAAATAAGTGTAGATGAGGATTTATCTTTGAAAATTTCATAATTCTTAAGTAGGATACTGGATCATTGCTGGGTAACAGGTAACCCTATCAAGGCTATGAATGCCTGTTGGCAACAGAGTATCTACCTATGACAAATGAGTACACCTAAAACTGATCTACGAAGATCTCTTTGTTTTTATCTTTATAAACCAAGTAATGACTGATGTAAGTACAATGACTAGCTTTGAGAAGAAGATAATCAGAATTAGGATAGATGGAACAAAATGTTGTTGTTAGTAAATAGCACTATTTACTTTATATTTCTATAATAAAGTTTGATTTTCTAAAACATTTCTATTTTAGAAGTTTTAGAAAATTCAAAAAACGATCAGAGATAACTGGTTCTTTCAAGTGAATCACCAATTGTTGTGACCATCAACAACCCCCCTTTTTATTAGTGTTAGCAATAACATTAATAAATGGGGACCCTTCTAAAAAAATCAAAACTTAGCACTTAAGATTGCCTTTTTGTTTTCAATAAAACATGATATCAAAGCAAAACTCCCAACAATATGAATTCCTACCTTTTCATGCTTCATGCACATAAAAAACATTATAAATGTTAAGCCTCCTTATGAAAAGCGCTATACAACCACAAAAGCTAGGAAAACCCTTGTAAGCGGAAAGTCTTGAGTACTAAGCAAAAATTTAATAAACCCATTCTTTTAATGATAAACATCGCATCGCAAAAAGGGTAGCGGCAGGCATCCATTACAAAGGAACTCTTTGAAATGTGAAAAAGCGAGAATGTAATAATGTGAGATCGCAAGACTTACAAACTCATCGCATATCGCAGATTCCGTTGCCCGAAGCACCACTTAATACAAAATGCTCAAATATTGCAAAATGCGATAAAGCTTCTCACAAATCGCATCTCGCAATCTCACGATGAAACAAATGGTTGTTAAAGATCACGGGTTTTGTGATATCGCGATCTGCGATATTGCGAAGCAAATCAAAAAATCGCTTTATCATAGATCTAAGGGTTCAAAGTTCAATGATAGTACCTTCCATCGTTCGATACAAGAGTTATGAGCATTAAATGTTATCTTAATGGTCCATTGATGGTATTTATTAAAAATGAATTAGACCTGGTTTAAAGGACCATCTCACCTAAGGTGATATCTTTGATATGATTTTAAAAAATTAAAAGCTTTCCCGTCACCTTATTGTTGTTCACTATTCCATCATCCTTATTGTTTCTTTGTTCTCTGCTTACTATTTTCAGGAGCAGTGTGCAGAGCAGTATGCAGAACAACACACAGAACGTGATGGGAAAGAAAGGCAAAGCTCCCACATCTGAAAAATCAGAGATGACTCCATTATTTACAGACATGACTTGTACCAAGGAAGCAGGGATATCTACTTGGGAAGGCATGTACCGACTGTTAAATGAAGAAAACCCGAGAGTTATGGAGGTTACAGTTACGGCAGATGGATGTAGGTCATCTAAAGCATCGCTAACAGAGCTTGCATGCTCGTTTCTGCACTATGTTGCAGCGAGGCCAAAGATACTCCCTTACATAGATATGGTAAAATGGATCATAGACCACGCTGATATATTCGACACGGAATTCAAGACATGGAACCTGGAGGTCATGGGGTCATTTACCCCAAGTAAATTGAGGCGTATGTATCACCTACCAGAACCCCAGGCCAGTTATAACAAATAGTTTGTGGAGAAATTCGCCAAAGAAAACGAGGATTTGGCAGACTGCACAAAGAGCTGGTCCATGAAGGAGGAACCATTAAAGAAGGATAAAAATGGTATGTACGCCACTAGCTCCCTCTCTTCTCCCTATTGTTTTGTTGCTGCAATGTTGTGTAGACTATTTGGGAAGCCAGATATCAATAAGTTTTCATCATAATGGTTGCCTATATTGGATGTGGCCACCAATGCCACCATAATGGATTGGACCAAAATTTTATCAGATAATTTAGCTTTTGCATCGAACTAAAAGAAGTTTTTCTCAGAGAATTTACCCTCCCTTCTTTTTAGCTGCCTATGTCATGGATGCTATTTGTTTCGTCTCTGATTTTCCTAACATGGGGTGGAAATGGACAGTACAAAACCCTCTACCTATTCATGTCTATCACAAAGAACTGTGGGAATCCAATTTCATCCCACATTTCTATAATATTTGTCATGGAGTGATGCTTCCTATTCATAAAATGCTATATAACAAAGATGCCCCAAGATTCTCCCCAAAAGCTAACATTGACATTCTCCCTGTGGGAAGGTGGTTTGGGGAGGAGTTATTCACATACATTAGGGTATTTTGGAGCATTGCCTCACCTCATGTGCTTCCTTTATATGTCCCCGACAAACTTATGGCCCGAGAGATAGCTTATCAGACCTGTGGTGTTGGGGGACTGAGCAGAAAACTCAAGAATTCTAAGAAGGCCATCTGGCCTCAATTCCCTGTGGTTTACTGGGCCTTTGCATTATTTGATTTGGGTCATGCTTTTAAAGAGGTTGATAATATGCTAAGTCTACAGCTACCAAAGTTCTGAGGGAGGCAGTAGGATCCCTTGGATACTATCAATAATTTTACAATGATGGTCAAAATAAAATTGTTTACTAAAAAAGATGATATCTTTGATGATGTCCTTTGGAAAAAGAGCTCTCTCAGAGAGATTATAAATATGGAACAAATTCAGTTTGACCAAGAGAAGATTCAAGAGTTTAACCGTTACAGAGAACATAGGTTGGCAAATGTTTGATTGGACAAATTGCGCATTGAACCAATAAAGGAACCCACTCCCAGTATTAGCATAAGTGGAAGTTCAGGAGAAGAGAAGTCTAAATCAAAGTCCGAGAGGGAATCAGCTGAAAAATCTGATAAACAGTCAAAGAGTGAACATAGCAGAAGTGAAGGGTCAATCAAAGATACAGCTCAGTCTATAGAAAAGCCTGACCAGCAGGTCTTGTCCCCAAAACAGGTCGAGACTCCCGCTCCCCTCACAAAGCCAACAAGTCCAATTGTAGTAGACCTAGAAAAGGAGTGGGAGAATTTTAATGAGCTAATCAACACTGAGGAACAGAGTGCAGAGCCATTGATAAACCCAGGGGAGACAACCACATAGATGATAATAGAAGAGGTTATTAATACTCAAGAGATAGATCATATTCCTATTTCTCCGACATCCGAAATTGTGCTGAGAATAGAGGAGATCCCTCCTCTAGATGTATTTTATAACCCACAACATAAGGTTGTTGTCAGGAGACAAATAAATAAATGAAAAATAGATACTGTACTTTCTCCAGAGGCTGAACCTTTGGATGTTCCTTGGCAGGATCCAACCACTGATCCAACGGAAAACCTAACTAAGCTCTCTCAGATTGCGGGGGAATATGCTTCTGCAACCATTGATAAAGCGTCAGAAGTTCAAACGCTATTAAAGGAAAAGGAGGATAAGATCCTAAGTTTGGAACAACAACTACAGCAGGCCAGCATCAGCCAAGAATCATAAATACAATTGTCAAAGTTACAATGGGACTTCCAGCAAATGCAGTTGGGTTATGAAAATAGTTTGGCCGAAAAATAACAACAGTTACAGACCGCAATAGAACTGCATAAGGATGACCCTAAAATTGAAGAATTCATCACAGAATCCCTTGCCCTCAATGACCAACTCTTACAACAGGAAGAAATGCTTTGCCAAAGGATCTCGCAATGGAATTCCCATTGTGAAAAAAGTGACAACATTACAAATCAAGTCATAGACTTATGACTTGATTATGATTTAGTTTTTAAGAAAGTTTTTGACTTTGTGAATTGGCAGAAATCAGAGGAAGGAAAAAGAGCAGAATTGCCCAGGATTGATGAATCCCACAAAGAAATGCTATTTTCAAAATGGGATGCATAGCTCAAGGAAGCAGAGCAAGCGATGGAGGAGGCAGCAACAACAGTAAGCAACGTCATCGACTGCATCAATGAAAATCTGCATAAAGAAAATTTAATATCAGAGACCACTCCAGGATTCCTCCCAAAGGCACAACAACTTCAAACTAGGTGGAAGCAAACGACAAAAGAAAAGGTAGAGTTAATTAAACAGATAAGCAAGTCAAAATGGGATACTTACTAGCAGTATCTGGTAAAATCACATAGCCAGTGGATGACTCTGAAATGCCTCATAACTTCCACCAAGAAGATAGTGCCAGTACTCACAGATTCCGTATTCGCAGGTCAATTGAAAGCCAAAGTCGGCCAGTCGACGCTCTTGAAGCCCATGCTGGACATTTACAACTTAAAAGAACAGATACATGATTTAACATAGATACAGTTTTAGTTTAATTTTAGTTCATTTTTGCATAAAGTGAGGATGGTCGTTTTGAACCTCCTCATCTATTTTTGTAATAACTATTTTTAGATTTCAATTAGTAGTATTTTAACCCCTCTCATGCATTTAGAGAGAGGTCTAGAAATTTGTCAAAAACAATTCTTCCGAACGTGCAGTTTGCTCCCCACTGAGGAGGTTTTGATAAATGAATGGATCAAGATTTATTTATATCTGAGTTTGATGTCTGCTATTGAAATGCACTTTTGTACTCTTAGTGGATATTGAATTATTTGAAGATAAATCTATATCGCTGAAGCTCATGAGTAGAACCTATTACCAATGGTACTTTTATCTCCTAATACTTTTTGCTTATGTGCCAAGTGATAAATTATTTTCAATTATTGATATATGAAAGCCTGAATGATCAATTGTAATTATTGCACTTTTTTACGGTGATAACTATTCTTTTCATGCTAAGTGTATGAATGGCTTATTATGCGATGTGTTTATCATAATTTTTTTGGCTAATTTCTTATACGAAACAATCATTTTTAATGAATTCCTTTCTCGTAGTGATTGAATGATTTTTATTACCAATTGCTATTGGAAATTATTTTAGATCACATAAGTAAAGCGTTACTCCCGGGATAGTTTAAAATTAGATGTTTTTCTTCGTTAGAATAAAATTGCATATGTTAGTTAATATATAGATTAGATTTAGAATAAAGCATTCACCCCATAAACCTTCTAAAAGAAAAAAATCATCTCGTTAGCATATCATCATAAAAAATTGGGAAACTGGTCCCATCATCCCCAGTCAGAGCCACTATTCCAAATGGAAAAGGAGCTGCTTTCAAGGTCCGGACTGGGTGGTTCTCCCGCTTGTTGTAGACCCAATTTTCGGGCCTTTCAACACTATGACACCCCCTCCGAGTTGTTTGGTCACTTATTTTGATTAGAGTCGACTAGCAGGATATCGTCTTCTGTCCTATGTGCCTTTTCAGATTATAATACATTCTTAACATATGGTCGTACCTAGCACAGTCACAGACGAGGGCATATCTGTTAGTATTATGTCCTCAACTGCTTGTTAAGCTTTAGGTTCTCTGCAGTTTGTCCCTGTCACCCAGAATCTATCAGCTTTTAATAGAGGAACCAGTCAACTGTTAGGGATCCTTCCTAAGTTTCTTGTTACTTTGGGAGGAAGGTATATATATATAGACGTGATGGTTGTTCAAGGCCCTTTATATTTTAATCTACTCCTTGGCAGTGACTATGTTTACGTCATAGGAGCTCTTGTTTCTTCCCACTTTTGAGTGATGTGTTTCCCACATGAAGGAAGCATTGTGATCATTGATAAGATTACATTCATTGGTCCTTAATCAAATCCCAATCAACCATCATCCCTAAATGGTTATTATATGCAAGCAATATCACCCCAGCCACAGGTTAATTACGTGGGCACCTGTTCCATACCCACATCTACTGATGATCTAGTAGGTGATTTAGTACAACATGTACTAGGGGAATTGGAGCCTGATTTGTCATTTGGATCCCTGGAGATGTTTTCCTTCTAGATTGTTGTTCTCCCATATGATGAGAACCTCTTGGAAGTCATGGCCACTTTTGGTCTATGATCAAAGGTAATGGAGCAGAGTTCCTTGTCTTGTGTCAAGCTCATTAAACGATGAAACAACGGTCATGAGGATAGTTCTTTTACTATGTCAACCTCGTTAAAAAATGAAATAGGTATCTATGAGCAGAGTTCTTTTCCTATGTCAAGCTCATCAAAAAATGAAACAAGGTGTCATGAGCATGGTTCTTTTCCTGTGTTAAGCTCATTAAAAAATGAAACAAATCCCCTTCCAATTTGAGTCTTTGATTCGATCTCATAAAATCCCATTCGAGTCGTTCACTTGATCTCGTAATTGAACCTTCATTCCATCCACCTATTAGTAACCAATAGTCTACATAAATGAATGAAATGAAACTTGGGGGCACGTACCTTGAATTGAGTCGTTATGTGGGGGGCATGCAAACTTATCTCAATCATAGTTTATCTTTGTTTCAAGCTTGTGTAAAAATGAAACCAAATCCAAGCATAGTTTATCTTTGTTTCAAGCTTGTGTAAAAATGAAACCAAATCCGAGCATAGTTTGTTTCCATTTCAATCTTGTGAAAAAATGAAACCATATGCAAGTATACTCAAGCATAGTTTCCCATGTTTCATGCTTGTGTAAAAATGAAACCATTCCCAATTTACATCTCGTGATTGTTGTTTATATTAGCCGATTTTTGCTAGATGAGCCTTGGTTCTTTCATTCCATCATCACCATCTCTTTGACTGATCTTATGCTTTCACTTGGTTGTTTTACCTGTGTCTGAGGAACATCTACAATGAGTGGTCTTATTAGCCAACCTGTTGACCATTACATTTTTTTAGTAGTTCCATCATGACCGAAACTAGTTGCTATCCTTTTATACCACTCGTCCTTCCAGGGGGAGTCATCTTTCAACTCTTTTTTGACTCTTGAAATATGAAAATATTGTCGAGTACATGTCTTTTCGAACTCGTAAAAGTAAATGAAATGACGTCTACTCAATATAATTTTAACCCTTTTTTGGGCTGGGATTGACTATTTACGAAAAAGGAATACCTTTGTCAACATGGTCAAGAGGTTCTCTCAAATATTATTTTCTACCTTTTCGGGTTCGAGAGGAAAATTATGAAATGGGACCTGATGGAGTTTTCTTTATCAACTCTTTTTCGAACTCTCTAAATATGAAAAAGACACCGATTTACTCTTCCATCGGATTTGTAAAACTTAAATGACGAAAGACTTGTCACCATGATGAGACCGAGTTTCTCCTTCCTAGGACTCGTAAAACTTACTAGGATGGATTCATTCGAAGAATGAACTTATACGACAAGCATATTCTTTCCCGTTCAAGCTTGTGATTAAAAATAATTGGGATACTCACTAGAAATAGTGGGGAAAAATGAAAGTGAAACATCTCTTGTATAGGCAGCATGTCGCTCTTGAACATGAAACTCATCTATTTCTCATGTTAGGTTTGGGATATCCTCACTCAGTCACTTGTCCTTCCAGGTTTGGGTGATCCATTTTGCCTCTCATCTAACTATTCCACTTTTTCATCATGACCCTTAGTCCTATGTTGAGTCAAATGCTGCCACAGTCCAGAGTCGTGTCCTTAATATATTCAAGAGAAGTCCTATTTGCAGTTTACTACCTATACATTGTCTGACCTTTTTCCATAGTCTTCGATCATACTCATTTATTCCACTTTGTTCCTCGTTTCATGTCAATAATGAGGGAATCACTATGGCCCTCCTTCGATGGGTCACATCCTATCAACTTCTGCTCATTATACAAGAAGATGACTTAGAAACTCCCTTTCAGTACCTTAGAGCTTGCATGCCTTAATGGTAGGTTCTTTGCATTCGACAACAGGTTTTCATCATTGGCCTTCGATCAGATGATTCCACGAGTGTTCGACTTCAACTTTATTTCCATATTCATGGGTTTTAATGTTGTACGTTGAGAGACATTGTCATTATTGGTGGTTTGTCTTGTGCCTATTAACGGCCCATATCATTAGCCAGTAATCAAGTGGTTTTCTAGCATGTTCAACTTCGACACATTCACTCGCATGTTAGAATTCATACTTTGATTGGGTTGGGATGGAGCGTAAGACCATGAGTTTTGTCTGTTATGACTCAAGTTGTGTGGAGTTATGTATTGTTCATGATTGTACACATGTTTCTTTTATACAGATGGCTATGACCATATCGTGGGAATTTATGTTTATGATGATGATGATCCTTCTATATCGGATGGTTGCATCCATACCTTGGATCTCATACTTACAGATGATCCTTTTCATTTGGATGTCTATGTCCATGCCATGGATCTTTTCACATAGTCCTTTCTATCTTGATGGCTGCATCCATACCATGGATTCATGTTTTGATATCATATATGTATATGTATATGCATCCTTGATTTATAGTTCTACTGATAGTGCTTGTTATCGTCCATGCAAAATCTCGTAAAGCATCTCAACCATCACAACTTGTTCTGCCTTCATGCTTTAGGGGGCATCTATTACACAATATTTTGTCACGCCTCATGCACTTCCCTGTGTCATACCCAGAGTGCTCAAAGCTTGGCAATTATGCAATGTAACCATCTTGATATATAGTCAAGATCCTCCCTGAAACAATGATGGAAACATGCCTTGAGCCTTCCCTGAAGAAGTAAGCCCTAGAACCCTAATTTCAGGACCAATGCAACTGTGACACTGGCAACTAGTGTTGATGACAGGTTGCACTATACGAGCCTCGTGTTTCCAACAATTTTTTACTTGGATATTGACGCTGATCCCTAAAAGGCATGTATTCCCAAAGAGGACAAGAAGATTCGTCATATAGAGGCTTCCAGAACGATGAGCTGGAGGTTGTTCGGTGTGGATGTGGTCGAATTATCCCAATATTTCCCTTTGCTCTTATACCTATGGGTTACCTACTTGAGATGAGGGACTTTTCCTATCTTTGGAGAGATCCTAACTCCCTCTCCTTGCCTATATATTTATCCTCTCTCATTTCAAAATGGTTGGTCTCTCATTATTTACACCCTTATTCTAAGCTAGTGCCTACATAATACTCATTTGGCTTGGAGAAGGAGTTCTTGGAGAGATTGAGCTTGGAATTGGAAATTCACTCAAGGAGATATTATTGACATCAAGGCTTGGTTGTATGCTTCCTCCTTTGTTTCATTAATATATACAATTTTTGGTTCAATTTCCATAAATTCTTGTGTTAATGCATCATTTATCTTAATTCTCCTTGTTCTCTTAAGTAGATTACTTTTGATTATGCTAGTTGCACTTGTATGCTTTGTTGTGTCTTTGATCTCTTGTGCAGGTACCCAAACACTATGAGTAGTAGAGATGAGCCCGAGGAGAAAGCGATTCGAGATCTTCAACAAAGGAGTGTGTTATAGCATCAGAACAAGGTAGGTCATCTTCCTCTGCTCTCATTTCAATTGTAATTGAGGAAAGTGTCTTGCAGATTTTCACGTAGGTTGCTAGTCCCATTGATTGGGCCCGAGGGATCATCTTTGTATGTAGAGAGGATTTACCTAGACAACAGAGACATGTATGATTAAATATGTTTTTTACACTCATAGATTTCATATTCATTATATGTTTGACGAAATTTCTGTCATGGCTAGTAGGGTCCAGTTACGGACTTGTTCAAGTATGTACATTTACATCATTATTTTCCTGGATTTCCAAGGCACATGGAAATCATCCCTGTGCCGTAGGTGGCCACGCGAAAGGTTGAGTGTGCCCACCTAAGCAAAAGTGTCAATTCTTAGAATGGGCCATATTCCTAGGGCAAGCGCAACTGGCCGAGGGTGTTCACGTTTGTGGCACAAAGGGCACAATAGGCCTACTCCTCCCTAGCAGACTGATTGTGCCATGGGTGAGCATGCCCACAACCAAGTGTGCCCGAACATGTCATAGGTTCGATTCTCAAAAATGAGAATCATCCTTGTGCCTTAAGCAGCCACGCCTGACTGTGGGCATTCGAGAATAGGCAATGTTCATTGTGTGGGCACACTCGGCCATGGGTGTGCCCACCCATGGCACAGTGGGCCTGCGCCTACCAAGTAGGATGGTTGTGTTGTGGATAGGCATGCCCACGGTCGATCACGCCCATCCATTCCATAGGGTTGATTCTCATAATTATCCATATGGCTAAGGCGAACCCGCCTAGTTGTGGGCATGCCCGCCTAGGGGGATGATTCTTAGAATCAACCCAACCCTATGGTTTGGGCATGTGTACCTGTCCAGGCAGTCAATTTTGAGAATCGCCCCCTCGACGTGCACACCCATGGCTAGCGACACCCTCCCAAGGCACAAGGCCAATTCTAAGAATCAACCTTGTGGTTTTGGTAGATGCACCAGACCATGGGCATGCCCACCCACTACACAGTTGGCTGAGTTGCAAGCAAACATGGCCATGAACGGGCATGCGCACCCAAGGCAGAGGGCTAATTCTTAGAATCTGCCCTATGCCTTTGGCGAGCGCACCTGCCCAAAGGGCCAACCCAGGGGGTTGATTTTGCGAAATGGCTGCCAAGGCACCGATTAGGGGTTGATTCTCAGAATCGGGGCTAATTCTCATAATGGGCCTGACCCTGTGCCTTAGGCAGGCTCGCCTGCTCACTAGGCTGATTCTAAAAATTGACCCTTTCAAGGCATAAGGTATAATCTTAGAATAAGCCTTGTGCCTTGGGTGGGTGCATGTGACCGTGGGCATGCTCGCCCATGACACAACGGGCCTACCAGGTAGATCGATTGTGCTGTGGGAAGCCACATCCACGAGTGGGCATGCTCATCCAAGGCACACGATATATTGCCCTGTGCCTTGGGTGGGAACACTTGTGGCAAAGTAGGCCTACTTGGCAGGACGACTCTGTCATTGGAAGGCATGCCCATGGTTGACTACACTTGCCAAAGGTACAGGGTCAATTCTCAAAATCATCCATGTGCCTTGGGGGTGCCCGCATGTGGCACAACCGACCTTCCATGTAGGGGCAGGCCAATTGTGCCATGGGTGGGCACACCCACTACTAGGCGGGTGCAATCAGCCGTGGGAATGCCCACCCATGACATAGTCATCCTCCCAGGTAGGCTTGTTTTGTCATAGACGGGCACACCCATGGGTGAGCTCGCCTGCAGAAGGCAATGGGAAATCGACCTTGTGCCTTGGGTGGGTATGCCCACCCAAGGGACCGATTCTGAGAATTGGCCTCGCCTTGTGCCTTGGGTGAGTGTGCTCGCCCAGTAGGGAGTTTCTCGGAATCAACCCCGAGGCGGTTGATTCTCGGAATTGATCCCCTAGTGGTCCGATTCTCATAATCATCTCTTTGGGGTGTCAATTCTAGAAATCAACCTCCTTGGGGCGATTCTGAGAATATTCCCCTTGGGTGGTCACACCCATGGTCGGGCACACTCGCCAAAGGCACAGGGATGATTCTAAGATTTGTCCTTGTGCCTTGAATGGATGGTTCTCATAATCTGCCTTGTGCATCTTCCCACAACATAACGTGCCTATGCCTACTTGGCAAGCCGGTTGTGCTGTGGGATGGGATGCCCACGTCTAGGCACGGTTGCCCAAAGCACATGGTCGATTCTCAGTTACAGCCTTATGCGTTGTGTGGGTGCTCTTGCCTCTAGGCATGCCCTCAAAGGGGGCCGATTCTTAGAATCTTCCTAGCCTTGTGCCTTTGGCGGGCACCCTTGCCCAGGGGGCCGATTTTCGGAATCAACCCCTTGGATGGGCATGCCCACCCACATCACAGTGGGATTGTGCCTACCTAGCATGACGGCTTTGTCATGGGCATGTCCGCCTGTGTCTTGGTGCGCCCACCGAGAGGGCTGACCCAAGGGGGTTGATTATCAGAATTGGCCCCCTGGTGGTTGATTCTCAGAATTGGCCAAATCCTATGCCTTAGGTGGGCGCGCCTACCTAGGGGATTGATTCTCGGAATCAGCCCCATGGGCAGGCACGCTCATGGCCAGGCGCAACCTCCCAAGGCACAACGGGCCTACTATGTAGGCCCAAGCCTGTTGTGTTGTGGGTGGGTGCGCCTAGTTTTGTGCATGCCCGCCTAGGGCACCGATTCGATTCTTGGAATTGGTTAGCCCTGTGCCTTGGGCAGGCGTTCCTACCTAGGGGAATTGGCCCCTTGGGGGGGTGATTTTCAGAATTGGCCCCTTGGGGGTTGGTTCTCATAATTGGCACCCTAGGAAGTCACGCGCATGGCTAAGGGCACCTGTCCAAGGCACAAAGCTGATTCACCCGCCCAAGGCACAAAGCCGATTGGGTGGGCGCCCCTGGCCATGAGCGTGCTCGCCCACGACACAACAAGCATGTCGGGTAGACTGGTTGTTCCGCAGGAGAGTATACCCATGACCAAGCAGGTCTGCCCAAGGCACAAGGTCAATTGAGAAACGAACCTGTGCCTTGGGTGGGGACATCTAGCCTTGGGCATGCCTACCTGAGATTTCATTCAGACACACAATTCGCAATGTTACTAACAAGCTTCAAGGGAAAAAAAACTCAAGGATGCTACTTACATGGTAAGACGTTGAAATTTCATGTTTGATTAATATTAAAAATATAATTTATGTAAAAGTTAATTAAACTTTTACTATTTCATGTTACATGCAAAAGTCAAATTTTATTGGTTGGGGAGATCAACCAATTATAATTGATTGTGGTTTCATTCATGCTGAATGTTGGACAAAATATGATAGCTATAAGCCTATGCTTTTGAATCGAGTAGATGGAAAGAGTCATAGCCAAGTATTGGTTCATGATGTTATTGTAAAAAAATTAACATATGAAGAAAAAGAAGAAAAAGGAGAGATAATTAACATTTATCAAAACCCACAGTCATTGATTAAATATCTTATAGATTTATGTTCAAATAAAAGATATTGGGTTTTGGATTTATTCTCAGGCCCATGTAAGTTTTATGATATCAAATTGAAGTTCAATATTTTATTTTTTATTTTTTATGTGTTTGTACTAATTTACTTAATTATTTCTTTTGTAATTGATTATTAGATACAACACTAACATGTTGCCTACAAAAAGGAAGAAATTGCATTGCCATTGAAAAAGACCCAATACAATGCAAATTTATTCAACAAAGAATTAATGCTCTTCAATTTCTTCCAGATGCAATGCAAGAAGTTGGTTTGAGGAAAGGGGATTTTAATGAATCACGTGTGGCAAAAAAGGCAAAGGAACCTCAACCACCATTAGATGGAATGATTGGAAAGGCATACTTTGGGAGATTCGCAGACATCAAAGATCCATTAGAAGAGGAAAATGACCAAACTGAAGCATAAAATATTATGGAAGAAGATAATGATGAAACTCTAGAAGATGAAGAGCATGGATTACTTGATATTATTGATTAAATTTAAGTTATTCTTGCAAATAAAACTCATTTTTTATAACTATTAATTAGTTATACTTGTAATGTTTTGACTTTGAGATTTTATGAGAAGAATAAGTATTCAATTATTGTTATTATATGTTTAAAATTTGTATTATGTGATTTGCACTTTAATTTTTATGAGAATCATTATTTTTTGAAAACAATTGTGATTATTATTATTATTTTACATAAAATTCATAAAAATTGCTATTTTTAAAACATTTTTGTTAAAATTTTCCTATAAAAATCATTTATTTGGCATGCACTTTTAACAAAAAAAATCTCAAAATGTGTATTTCTTTTCTTATATCTATATTCAAAATGCGTATTTTATGTCAATTTTTAGTAAATATTACTTTTTAGTGATAATTATTTGATGTGCATTGAAATATTAATTAACTTTATATAGATATAGAGAAGATAAAAATTTTAAAGTATCGACATTTTTTTTAACTATGCAAAAGAACAAAGATCTCACTACAAAAAAAATTAAAAAATAAAACAAAATATTAACAAACTTGAAAATCACTCTAAAAAAATATCTTAGGGAAGAAGAAGAAGATAAAACTTCAAAAATTGTTAAATTTAGAAAATAATTATCCACACCTAATACATTTGAAAATTTAAAGTCAAAAAAATATGTCTTCTAACAAAAGGGGTTGATGCTCCATCAACACTTTTCAAAATTAACATGAAAATCACTAAAATTTTAAAAATAGTTTATAATTGATACATAAGAAAATTTAATGTGTCAAAAATATGCTTAAAGAAAAGTGTATCCTAAATCACCACTTTTCAAAATCGGATTACTTTTTTTTGACCTCAAAAAAATGGGTACTCGGTACAGTTCTTGTTTGATAGTTTACATTAGTTTTTAGTTAGATTTGTTGAATATTACTCTCTTGAATTTGTAATTGGGCTTTTCTTTTAATATTATGTAATCATTTTTTATGAAATTCATATAAAAGGAAAATTATTATTATGCTAATTTTCAGAATTTCATAAATATTGTAGTCTCTAATATAAATGATTTTATCCCTATTATTTTGTGAACCATTCATAACCTAAATCTCTAAAAAGACTATTTCGTCTAATGACTAGTCATATTTGAGAATATTTAATGAAATAAGTAAAGACTATGAAAGGGTTTAACATCTTATGACTCTAATGTTCATTCACTGATCTGAAAGAGAATATTTACCTCCCCATCCACTTATTAAATATTTTTACAGTGTAATTCAAAAATATGAAACTTGAAAGATAAGGGGTCTCATTAAGAGCCAACTTACCATGATCATGGGAAACTAATGGTATTGACATTATCAAATCTAGTCACCAAGCTGGGATAAAGAATTATAGCCAAAATCTGTAAGATAAGGGGTCTCATCACGAGCTGACTTGTTTAATATCAATAATACTTGTGAATGGCATTGTTGACATCTCGTCACCAAGCTAGGGCAATGACTTTCAATGACAAGAAAAAAATTAAAAGTATGAATTAAATGTCTCTAATGTTTGGTGTGGAGCCTAATTATCTTCTTTATTAAGAGGTATCACTGCATTGGACCCCATTTCGTAATGTGGCAGCAACGTCGCCCGTTATTTGCATTGTAAGGGGGTCCAATGGGGGGCGACAACTATTTTTAGGAGCTCGCCCTGGCGGGGGATCGAGGGAAGTGCCCCTAAAGCTAAAAATAGATGTAAAATTGCCTTGTAAAATGTTGTAATTTCGTATTCAATCTGGGCCATTCATTAGGCAGAAATATGGCGGTAGAAGTTACGTTTAATTTAGGGTTTTTTTCCCTAGAAGGAAACCCACCGCTATATAATTGTATTGCGGCCATGTATATGTGTATTCTGAATGAGAAAACGAGAGGATATTGTGTGAGAGCGAGGAAGGAATTAAAACATTTTGCTAGTTGTTTCTCCATGGACATAGCCCAAATTGGGTGAACCACATATATCTATGTCTCTCTTATTTTATGTGTTCTTTGTGTTTATGTTTCTGCAATATTTTATGTGTTCCATTTCTATGTAATATATAATGTTCTAACATCTAAAATCTTTTCTAGTTGATGGGATATTAATATTTATTGGTTAAATGGTAACCTTGTCGAGGCTATGGATGCCTGTTGGCAGCAGTGGCACTACCTATGACAACAAAGTCTATCTTAATGCAAAACTTCAAATGGTTCTTATTTCATCATTGTAACTCACACTATAAAATGTGTTTCAGAGATAAACTGAGTCTTTCAAAAAAACAGGGTGCAAAGTTTGAAAATAATGACTTTTAATTTATTCATAGAAATTTTTATAAGAAATATGAACTTCAGCATTCTAGTCTTTTATTTTTATTCATTTATTTCAATATTTCATTAATGTATTCATAGATAACTATTTCATCGAGTGCATCACCAATTGTTTTAGAAAACAACAATCGCCCCATTTTGCTTAGTTTTTAATAAAAAATGGGGAACATTTCATTTATTTTTTATGTTTTTATAAAAGAATTCTACCTTTGTTTAATAAAAAATACCAAAGGGAAATAAGTTTGTAAGCGTTATTGAAATCATTTTCACAAAACTTTGAGTTATCTCCTTATCGAAATGAATGTTATAGGAGTTATTTTATAAACTATTATGAATTTTTTTTATCTTCGATATTTGAATGCCCGATGTAGCGAAAATGTAATATTCTCATGTGATACACTAAATTCCTTTGCTATCGGATATTTTTGATATCGTAAGTTTTATTTATGAAATGTCACAAAATGATTTTTCTCGAGATCCTGCTTCCCGATGCTTTCATTTAACATTTAAAACTTTTATATATCAAGATTGTTAATATCATAAGTGAGATTCAATTAAACCTCTGAAAGACAATTCCACTGAAAATGTTTTAATAGAAAAGGATTTGTTTATTGAAGTTTTGCATATTGGGGAATTTTTATTTGGAATCCTTGTTTATCAAAGCCCTTACCTTCGGCACATCATACTTTGGATATTTCCATATCAGAGAATTGTAATATCGTAAGTCCATTTTAAATTACTCTCTGATATTTTCGTCCTGAAATCTGATGTGGAAATATTCACGTGGCTTCCCATCATTTCACTTAATGGATTTAGGTGTGATTTTACTATTCTCAAAAGCATACATGATTCACATTTATTTTTCTTTGATTTTCTCAATTCTTTCCAAAAGAAATTTTTATTATAAGTTTCTATTTTTGCGCTAGCATGAATTGCTACTAAATAGTCTCTCTACATAATTCCTATGCATGTTCCTTATAGGTGAACTCCGATTCTTGACATTACAAAGAAATGAAGAAAGGTGGCAAGGAAAATAAAAAGGCTCCACAACAACAGCCTGTGGGTCCATGTGTGGAAGACATGGACTAAAAAATCCCAAGAGCCAAACTATTTTCCGACACTGTATGAACCAAAGATGTTGGATTTCCTCCTAGGAAGCAATTTATCAGTATTTTGAAGAAGAAGGACCAGAGGTCACTAAAAGGATAGATACAACTGACGAGAAAATTATTGTCTCAGAAAATGCTCCAAAAGACACGACTAATTCCTTTCTTCATAGAATTGCAGCAAGATCAAGACAAATGACGTATACAGATATAGTGTGTTGGGTGGTTCAAAATCTAGATATTTCTGGAAGACACATTCAAACATTGAAGGGAATGATAAGTGGTTCTTCTTTCAGCCAATATTTGCCTAATCCCTAGTTTGTTTACAACAAGAATTATGATGAAGCCTTTATAAAGGAGGACGGACACCCACTAGAACAAATTCAACAGTGGAAAAAAGACCCTTATAAACATAAAACTGGGGAAACCAGTAAGTACTCAATCAATTCCCTCATTGCTCCATTTTCTGAAGTTTTAGCTATGATGTGTCGCTTGCATGCAATGCCTAATGTGTCAAAATTCCCAGAAATATAGGTACCTTTAATGGCTGGTGCGATAGAATGTTTTATATTTAGTTAGGCCACTATTTTGTTGGATAATTTGGCTACACACATCTTATCTTTCTGGCGTGCCAAAAATATTTTGTAAAATAAGGTTCCTCCTTTCTACATGTTTGTGTTTATCACGAATTCCCTGTGTTTTACAATGGATTTTCCTGCCATGGGTTGGAAATGGACTATTCAATATCTAAATCCCATTCATATTTATCATGAGATCTTGTGGGAGTCCAAATACTATGAGAATTTTTACCAGATTTGTCATAGAGTGATTCTTCCAATATATGAAGTCATTCTTTAGTCTAAGCCACCTCGAATGTCTCAAGAGGCCATGGATGATCTTCGAAAGGTTGGGAGTTGGTTTGGGGAGGAATTGTTCACTTACATTAGAGTCTATGGTAGCCTTGCTCATCCTCATGTTTTACCCTTGTTCATCCCAAAAAAACTCATAAGCAGAGAAGTATCTTATCAAGCAGTGGGTTATGGTATTACTAAAGCATTCAAGGAATCCAATAAGAGGATTTGGCCTTCTTTCCCTATTAAGTTTGGCATATTTTCATTAAAAAATTATCGCCATGCTCAGAAAGAAATTTTAACCATGCAGGTCCTTAATTTGTCTGTTGTTCCCAACAAATAATATAATCATAATGTTGTGGTGAAAAATTTCATTAGCCTCTTAGAATATTCGACAATTTGTCCATGATGAAGAAAAGTTAGATGATTTATTTGCACAATCCTCCTCTTATGCATCAATCTTAAAATGAATAGAGAAACAACTGAATATAGAGGAGAAAAATTATTTTGTACAGTAAAAAGCTCCTAGGATAGCTAATCTTCCTTTGAATTTGTTACAATTAACTCTAGAGAATTCATTAGTTTATAATGATCAACTTGATAGTTCTTCAAAACCTTTGGTTCGTCCTCAGCACCAGTCCGAGGTTATTATAACTTCCTCTACATCCCAATCAAAGAATTTTATTTTTAATCCTAATCTAAATGAGGCATGTAAAGATTTTAGTCAAACTCTTAATTCAAACACTGATGAACATAATACAAAATCTCAAAGTACAATGATTTTACAGCAAGATGATGTTCATAACTCTACGAAGAATTCTAAGAAGAATACAAAGTCACGAGAGGCTTCTAATAAGTCCTATGTTCAAAATGACATTGAGATCATTCCTATTTTTCCCACTGTAGAATTAACTCTAAATATTGAATAAATTCCTCCTTTAGACATTTTTTATAGTCCTCAACATAAAGTTGAGGTAAAAAGGGGAAGGAAGAAAAGTAAATTAGAACAATCTCAGTCATTAGGACCCAACAATATTTCTTCTTTTGAAGTCCTATGGAAAGGTTCCACTACAACACCAGTGGAAGAGTTAGGAAAGCTAAGGTGTCTATGCTTCGACAACCATTGACAAAGTTGTAGAAATTCAAGAACTTATTAAGGAAAAAGAGGAAGGAATCATCTCATTAGAGCAGACTCTTGATATTGAGAAAAATAAAAATAATGAACAATGGCAGAATCAAGTATCTGAGTTACAATAGAAATTTGATTCCCCGAAGATACAATTTGAAAAGAGGTACAAATGAAAGATGATCAAGCTAAGAAGATGCATGAGATAATAGAACAATTGCATGTCAACCCTCAATTCACAGAATTCAAGAAAGAGGGCAAAGAATTAAATTTTTTTCTTAAGCATAAGCATAAATTATTTTGCGAGAAGCTTATGATGATTCAAGATCAATGTAAATTGAAAACTCTTTGATTGATCAACTGTCTAACATCAAAAGCTATTTCAATGAAGTGAATGAGAAACTTTCTTATTTTCTAAATTGGTAAGAAACTGCTGAAGGCAATGCTACAAATTTGGCTACAATCGCTGAAACTCAAAAAATCATAATTTTTAGAGAATTGGAAATTAGGATGAAGCAAGCTAAAGCTGTTGTACATGAAGCTCGGAATATTTCTAGTTCTATCTTAGAAGTGACCAATGATACTTTATTGCAATCAAACCTCATCTCTAACTGCTCTGAATATTCAATGCCAGATGCCAAGACATTACTGAAGGCATGGGAGGAACAAAGTACCAGAATGATTGAATTGATCGAGTAGTTATCTAAACTAGAACTTGAACATCATTGGTAGTTCTTGGTTGAGCCACATAGTCAATGGTTGGTGCTTTGATGTCTTTCCAATGCTAGTATTGAGCTGCTACCATCACTGAAGACTGCTATTTTTACTAGTCAGATGAGGATCAAGCCCAGGCACCCTCCAGAGCTCACTATCTTGTTGGATATCTACAAATTGCGACAACTTACTATTGGACAATCTTCGTTCTAAGCTTAGAAAGTTGTTGCAACTATTTCCTTATTAGTTCATTATTTTTGTTTGTGTTGAGAAGTTGTTGGAATGGTTTATTTTTATCCTTTGTACTAAGATTATAAATTACTTTTCCGAGATGGAGAAATGGTTCTGAATTTTTGAAAAGAAGGGACTTAAATTGCACTATTGTATTTAAGTTTTTCTTAATATAAGTTGAATGACATGCATTTATGTGATGAGTAGAGCTACAATTTATCGGGTACTATTATCGTATGTTTTTGTGTACTTTCTTTGAAAGGAATTTTTTTATTTTGTTGTTCACATATGTGTGTGTTAGTCAATCTTTCATAATCACTATTGATATCCTTAATTGAAATTCGATCTACATTGTGAGAAACGAGGTATATTATCATATGTGATGCTTTAATTAAATTAATTAAATTAACTATTTAAGTAAATTAAATTACTTTCACTAAATTGTTATCGTGATTTTGTAATGATCTACATTGTTATGTTAATTACGACATCTTTCTAGCACATATGTATTCATCTTACCCGGGTGCTATAATAGTCTATAATTGTTTGTAATTTCATTGTTAGAATATTTTCATTACTTCACCATATACTACCTCATTCCATATAGATTTTATTTAAGGGAAACTAGTCCCATAATTCCAGTCAGAGTCACTATTCCAAATGGAAAAGGGTCTAATTGGGACGCCAACTAGGTGGTTTTCCCCGATGTTGATGAAGTCGTTTTGGATCGTCAACAGAAGAACAAGAAAATAATTTGTCTCAGATATGAAAAGGATGTGTCATTTCATATTCTGGACTATTCCAAGCCCATCAAGTTTGTGGTGTTTCATTTCTTCAGAATGATCCATCTTCATTTGCACTTGTTCCAAAACATTCAGAAATTGTCAAATGCCAACATTGTGATCGAGTTAGACATATGAAAGATCAATGTTTTGATCTCTTCCCTTGTGAAAATTGTAGTAAGCACAATCATCATTCACACATATGTTCCATAAATAATACCTCTGTCAGAAAGAAGATTCATTTTGGATGGATTGTTTGCTAGCAATGGTTTTCAAAAACCAAGAAGAGATATTGATCATATCACATAATTTGTTCACGAGTTTTGAATAGTATTGCAGTGAAGGTTTCTTCATCTTGTCACCTTGTATCTCATAAGGGGGAAATTGATGGTCAATTAATTGTTTTGAAGATTCATCAAGTGAGCTTGAACTCACAACTACTTTTTATCAAGTGAGCTTGAACCACAACCTGAACTCGAGCCTAAATCAAAGTTATTGCCAGAGATAGTCATGTTCCATGAGCATGACTTTTTATGTTTTTGTTGGTGGCATGTTTTAAACCACAATATGCATAAGACTTTTATTTCTTCCACATCAATTTGTAGTTATCTTAAAACCGACATTAGTTTGTGGTAGGGAGCACTTCCATTAGCAGAAGACTTCAACTTCTAGCCAAATTAGGAATTGTTCCAGGAATTGCTTCGATAGTTCCAAGTTTAATGTTTCAGGAATTGTTTCGATAGTTTCAAAGTTTATGGTCAACATTAAACCACCATTGGTTGAGACCTCGAGTCCTCCCACCTTTTGGTTTGTTTTTGGTTTTCTCTTAAAAATGCCATTTCAGAAAGCTTATTCATCTATTGGTTGATATATCTTTTTGCAATTTTTTCCTCTATTATTGGACTCTTATATATACCCCTTCAGATTAAGGGGAAGCGGGGTGGGGGAATGTTAACCACTTAATCTATCAGGGTTCTAGTGGACAATTATTTATCGTCCAAGAAACTTGGAAACTGAATCAACGATTTTCCTATTGTATTTATATGTACACTATGTACATCATTCTTATCATCATTTATTTATAGTTGAATTCATTTTCCAAATTGTGATTCCAACATGAAATAATTCATTATGGTCAACATTAACAATTTTTTTATCTCTGGATATATAATCTTGAAATAAAAAGTTTGTATAAATATTCAAACAATTTATTTTATTTAATCACTTCAAATTTTTTTAAGAGTATAACACACACAGAGATATATAAAGTTAATATAAAATTGTGTTACTTTATATGGATATCAAAATGTTTTTATTTATAATTAAGTGTAAGAGAAATAATTTAAACACATCACCTACACACCAAACATGATTATTAATTTTTGTTTAAATAATTTATTATTATTATTTTATTTTTATTTAAATAATTTTTTGTTTTTATTTTAAACGAAACACATGTTAGCTCTAAATAACACATACTAAATTGTAAAATGCTCCTCCAAACATAATAATAAAAATTAAATAAAATAACTACTTATCACTTATGCTTCCCATCACAACCATTCATAGTCAATTTTTGCAAATCTCCCTTAATTAATTTAGCTATGGAAACGAGGTCCTTCAAAATATTTAGGCTAACAATTAAAACTTTGCAACCGTAAGAAATCTCCCTTGTGTTTAAATGTTATGTTTCCAAATATCATATGGTGCAGACATGAAAAGTGAGATCATGACCGTTTTTTCTAACTTTAATAAAAACATATTTGACGTTGTATTAATTGTGGCATAAGTGGATCATTTATATAAATTAAATGGTTAGTAAAGTCAAATAAGAACGAAAGATATTTTTTTAATAATACATTTTAGATTGTCAAAAAGAAAATAATCATAAAAATTCACTAAATTATTATTTTATTTTATATCATTCTATCATTATTAATTATAAAAGTTTTAATACATGAGTTACCTATATAATGGAAACCACATATGACATTTATAAATATGAATTCTTTTAATTAAATTAAAAAGGAAAAAGAACATAAATAATTTTAATATATATTTCAATTCTATATCTTTTATTTTATGGATATTCTATGGAAATTAATCCCTAGGATCCACATAATAAGCATAGTTTGAGTGGGCCTCATGGCTAAACACAGAACTTTCTTCCTAAAAAAATTAGAGATTCAAATCTAAAAATAGATAAATTATGTACACCTTTATTAAATTTATTTAATTATTTATTTCATATTGAAATATTTTTTATTTTATTGAAATTTGTAGTAAATCTATTTAAAGTTGGATTTATCAATATTCAAAAAAAAAAATTTGTTAAGTGTAATTTTTTTTATTCATTTAATTATTTATCATGTATTAATTTAGATTCCTTTAATATATATATAATCATTATTGTTGAGTATGGTAGCCATGTAATGTTTAACATTTTGACTAATCAAATTACATAAAAATAAAACATAAAATAAACTAAATAAAAATATTAATATAATGTAAACATTTTACCTTGGTCAAAATAAAATAAAAAAATAAAAATAACTTTATAAAAATAAAACAATAATAAAAATAAAAATGACCCATGGTATTGAGAACCCATAGTTGCCTTATGTTATTCATATGGAATGTAGCCTATTTAAAGGAAGAAATTAAACCAACCTAAATTCATCTTCTACCAAGCCCCGAGAGAGGTCAAATATATTGATATCCAAAAGTCTTTTAGAGAAAAGAAATTTGATATCTTGATATCCAAAAGTCTTTTAGAGAAAAGAAATTTGATCCTCTTGACTCCTGGTAAATACATAATGAAAACACTTCATCTTACTAAATTATAAAGCATCAAAAAATTAAAATCATTTAATCTTTGTTAATCAAAATGATTTAAATATGTTTAAAAGAAAAGCACAAGTGAAATATCTATAATTAAAATCTTTATATGGAAAAAAAAAATAACTACAATTATAATCTTTACACAGCAAAAAAATTGGCAGGAAATTGTAAAATATAGAAAAGGTTATGGATGAGAAAAATTGAAAGATTGACTTCTTAATACCACAGAAGTTGAAACCATGTCCATAATTAACAAGTGCAATATGCATTAATAATTGTAAAATGTAGCGTGGCTGCTTAGTACCTACCTATTATGCAAAAAGTATTTCATATCAAAATAATCGTGTGAGAATAATTATAGAGTAATACAAAATTGTCTATATTTATTTGTCCACTTGTCAAAATTATTTCCATTATTTATTTTATTCATAAGAAGAAGTAGACAAATTGTTAAATAAAGTTCCTTCTTAATAAGCTGGGAATTGAAAATGAAATAGTTAAGTTGATAATTGTATTATTGATTTAAAATAAATTGTTTTGGTAACTTTATTTAAAACCTTACAGATTTAGATGTTCATGTAACTCACTTTTTTAATAAAATTAAGACAAGAAGACAAATCTTCATGCATTTCCTAACTTTTGCTTTTAGTATTAATGTAACATCCCTCGTGAAAAGTTAATGTTGGTAAATAGTAAAAGTAATTATGAACAAAGACTTTGTTTGAAAAAGTATATAACTCTGTTATGAATTTTATGTTAATTAAAAACAATTGTGTTAGTACTATTTGAGCTGAGCATATGATTAATCATGGTTAGTAACTGTGGAAGCAGTTACAATGAAACCCTAACTACCTTCAGGAGGTAGTTGAGGCCCCAGAGGAAAAGGGGAAAGATTGCCAAGTCTGGTTAGGATCAGATGGCAGAGAAGAAAGAAAATGGTCATGCTATGTCTGGTTAGGATCAGATGGCATAGGAGGAAAGGAATTTTCCTGTGTACGCTACGTCTGGTTAGGACCAGATAGCGATTACTGGCGAGACCAGTGGAATTGCGGTCAGAAGACCTGCAAGTGCTTGGGGGTGGAAGATCAAAGAAGCATTCTTCCTACGGACGGGTGGATTGACAAGCATTACAAATAGGTTTGGCAGATAAGCAGGTATGGCTTACTACTTATACACCTGCCGAAATGTTTCCTGTATTGTACTGTACTGTGAAAATGGGGTTAAGGGGAAAGTCATCTGACTGTTCTCTTTATTTAGTATTATGAAAACAAATATTTAATTCTGTATGAAAGATAGAGAACAGAAATCGAATATAGAAACAGAATCGAACATACATTCTAAAGAAAAGAACATTAAAGACTGTATGAAAGACAGCGACAGAACTAAGTTGTATGGTATCTTTGAAATAAAATAGAAAACACGAAAAATGGGTCATCGTAACATCAGTAACAGCATGCATCGTGTATCAAGAAACGGTACGGTAAAACCCCCTTCTATATGTAAGAGCGAAAGTACAGAACTAGTAATCTTCGCATTTAGAAGAAGCAAAGAAAATGTGCAGGCGCTCTCTGTTAAAAGAACGGCAGTAAACCCTTGTATTCTGAAATATAATCATAAATGAGATTAGAGAGCCCCGCGGGTCAAGCAAACTAAAAAAAAAAGACAAGCTGTGCTATCGTTATAAACAATGGTGAAAAACCTTAAATCCAGGTAACGCAATACCTTAACTTCGGACAACCGAACCGCAAGAATCTTAGAGATTATTAACGAAATATGACTACGGTATAACCTTTCATATATATATAGCTGTGTCACATGAACAGAGAAACAGAATACATTCACTGTTAAACAAAATGAGATAATAAGTGTGAGCGTCGAGGCAGTGGCATGGTAACTATGGTTACATGCAACCTCGGCCTGTATTAACTAGCAACCCTCCGCTTTGGTGAACCCCCTCCGACCGAGCCGCAGCTTATGCTTAGCTGGCCGAGGCACCAAAGCCGAAATAACACAATATACAGATTCATCATTAACTTTGAAAGGAAACCATAACATTATTCTTTGTAAATAAAATGTATATATATATTCCAACATTGAAACTGATAACAAGCCAGTCCGGAGATGGCAATCAACCAGAGAGAAACAGTATGAATAATACTGAACCTACGGAATTACCCGTGTGCCTGTATCATATTTCATCCAATGTCAAACAGAAATCAAAACCCTTACGGCGGAGTCACAGTTTAATAGTAAATAACGGCTGCGTTCAAAGAGAACCAGCGCATAGCCAATTAACAGTACAATAGACTAATGAATCATGGTTACAAGCAACTCAGAATAATATGCCTCATAGCAGAGGAGTTCCGCATAAGCAGGGACCCTGAACTTGTACAGAGGAAATGTAAAACCCGACATCCCTGCCAAGGGAATGATAGTTCAGCACAACCCTGATAAGTCACATGTAAAAAGACATAAGTGCTCGAATCCTTACCCGGTGTTGGGTTAACCGGCGGTATGGGAAATCTCTCGTCCCTGAGGGGATGACGATGAACCATCTGCGTGGAGCAAAAGCCGGAGTATTAGAAAAAAAAACCCTGGTGCAAATAATAGAAGACCGTAACCAAATCAGATGGGGAAACGATAATACCTGTAAAACAAATCCTGGTGTCGTATTCATTACAAAACAGATAACTTCATAGACGAAGAAAGGTCGAGCCGAGTAACAATAGCGGCATGCCTGAAATCCTTGGAAGATCCTGCAGAATTGCAGAGCAGCGCTAAGGGTTGCAGTCTTGTTACTACTCAGGAGGGTAATGAAATGGAAAACTAGAGCCGAAAGATAGAAATATCCATATAAATAACTCAAAACTTTTTACCGTTTCATGGCACAACCGGAGCCCTTGATCTACAGTGGGTTTTTATTTACCGTTCGATAGCCGGTGGTCTACGGGATGCATCTGGCGTGAAATTTGGCAAGCCCAAGGTGTCAGGCCGTAGGCGCCTGGAGCACCAGGCACACATGGTAGCTTACCATCTAGCCGTTGAGCCCTCCAGATGGACGACGATGCATAGACCAGTTGGAGCGATGCCAGGGCCGGACATGTTAACACAGACTCAAGATATCTCGGGATATGTTACCATAAATATACCATTAAATCGACAGTGCCAACTGCGAATTGTATCACCAACTTAACATATGTAACTATAGTGTTAGTCAACGAAATGCATACACCGTGAATCTTATGTGTGGTGTGGGTCGAATGATATACATTATGCCATTGCGTAAATAGACATCCGCTGTTGGTAATGTTCGTTAGTATTAAATGTTAATAATGTAAGTTATGGGTAAAGATGTGAACTTACATAGTAAGGTTAAGGTGGAATGCATTTATAAATGTAAATGTGTAATGTGAATATCGTCATAAAATTTTTTTTTACTTGTATGTACTGTATAGAGTGTGAAAAATTGGTATCAGAGCCCAAGGTTTACAACTCTGTGACCTTTGGGAAAATTTCAAAATTACAGTAACATAAATATAAACAGTATCATGATAAAAGTTCAGAATATGCTAAAAATAAATTATATCTGTTTAATGAGTTATTCTTAAGCAGGTAGTAGCAGAATGAGGAGAGCAAATAGCGCTCCTCATGGAAATTTGGATCAACCCGATAATGTGGGACAACCTCAGGGACAACCTGAGTTTTGGGTGCAACTGGGAGCAGAAGGCCGCAATACTGATTCGATGCTAATGAGGACAGTTCAGGAACTAAAGGACGAAATGGCCCGGTTGCGTGCAGATAACGCAAGATTAAATGTGGAACAGGAGAGGATTTTAAAAAGTTTATCCGATAAGCAACATCAACAACAGTCACATCCGAGGCCTGAACAGCCACGAATAACAGATGAACACAGCTATCACACTGAACAAGAGGAAGCAGAGGACAGAGCAGAGACGCGAGGAGAGAAGTCTGTCAATGCTTCTGAATATCCGACTCCCAAAAGACCACGGATGGAACTACAAGGGGAGTTTCGGAAGATTAAACCACCTCAATTCGATGGGGAATCAGAAGAAGCTGCAGAGGCGTGGTTAATTAATATGAATAAGTATTTTCAAGTATATGAATATGATCATCATCTTAAAGCAAGGCTGGCTATATTCCAGCTGCAGGCCAAAGCCACACTATGGTGGGAGGAGGTCAAGATGGTGTGGGGAGTGAGTGAGCAGGATGTGACTTGGGAAATGTTTCAAATACATTTCAAGGAGAAGTACCTGACAGAACGCTTTTACGATGAAAAAGTGCGAGAATTCCATGATCTGCGGCTTGGACAGCAGACCATTGACAAGTTCGTAACTAAATTCACATCCCTGCTTCGTTACGTGCCATATATTCGTGAGGAGAAGGCTAAGGTACAAAGGTTTGTTAGTAGCCTACCTCTGGCAATGCGAGAAAGAATAGAGTTTGATAATCCGAAGACGATGGATGAAGCTATTCGGAAGGCAAGACTATGTTACCAGCAAAACAAATCAAAAGGAGAAAATTCTGGGAAGCGTTGGACAGATAAGCGGGGCAGCAGAATACCTATGGGAGGTAAGGGAGCTCACAGCAGCTTTCAAAAAGGATTTTCGAAAGGAGCCAACACCAGAAATCCAACCAAAAATCAGAACAGATTCAAGCCTCCTGCAGAATCCAAATATAGTGAACAGCAAGTTAGATTGGACAATGAAGGCTCAGCTAGACCACCTGTTCAGTGTTGGGGTTGTGGCGGACCCCATTATATTAAAAATTGCCCTCATCGGAAGGACAACGATCAGCTGTCCCAGATCTATGAAGCTTCAACAGTAGGAGATGTGGCTCGATCTATGCCCAGAATAAATGCAGCACTGGAGGATCGACAAGCTGATTACCAGCCAACAATGATAGAATTTGAAGGTAAGATCTTTGATCGAACTGTTTCTATTTTAGTAGATCCAGGAGCTACTTTAAGCTATGTCAGTCCCAAAGTTGTGGAAAGCTGTGGTTTGCAGACCACTAAATTTAAAAGCCCTTGGCTAGTACAGCTGGCCACTGGGGCCAAAAGACGAGTACTAACTAAAGTCAACAACTGTCCATTAAGGTTAGCTGGCCAAACAATAACAACTGAATTAAACGTGCTCCCTCTTGGTTCCTATGATGCGCTGATAGGAATGGATTGGTTGGAACAACAATGGTCTGTAATTAATTGTAAAACGAAAACAGCCTCTTACCGAGATGAATTGGGAGTGGGAAAAGAGATTCAAGGCATCCAGAAACCAGTGCAGATCCGGCCTATCACAGCCTCACAGCTGGTTAAGTGTATCCGGAAGAAATGCCAGATTTATGCAGTACAAGTGGGGTTCGCAGATTCTGTGGATAAGGTTGCAACTGTTAAAAATATACCAGTATTGCAAGATTTTGCAGATGTATTTCCCGAAGAAATTCCAGGGCTGCCGCCCAAAATGGATTTAGACTTCACCATTGAGCTGATACCCGGAGCAGCCCCAGTGTCCCGAGCACCCTATCGGATGAGTGTGCCGGAGTTAACTGAGTTAAAAATGCAACTGCAAGAGCTGCTGGAAAAGAAGTATATCCATCCCAGTGTCTCTCCTTGGGGAGCTCCTGTGCTATTTGTAAGGAAAAAGGATGGAACTCTGCGTATGTGCATAGATTATAGGCAGCTGAACAAACTGACGGTTAAAAACAAATACCCCCTACCCCGCATTGATGAGCTGTTTGATCAGGTAAAGGGGGCGACAATCTTCTCAAAGATCGATTTAAGATCGGGTTACCATCAAATCAGAATCAAAGACGAGGACATAGCCAAGACAGCTTTTCGTACTCGTTACGGACATTACGAGTTTGTGGTCCTGCCTTTTGGACTAACTAATGCACCTGCAACATTCATGTGTTTGATGAACAGTGTATTTCATCAATACCTAGACAAATTTGTATTGATCTTCATTGATGATATACTTATATACTCCCGAAATATCAAGGAGCATGAGGAACATTTGAGGATAGTGTTACAGACATTACGGGAGCATCAGTTATATGGAAAATTCAGCAAATGTGATTTTTATAAAGAACAGATCCAATATTTGGGCCACATTATTACGAAGGAAGGTATAGCTGTGGATCCCGAAAAAATTAAAACTATAATGGAATGGCCTACACCCAAGGATGTAGCAGATATTCGATCCTTCATGGGGCTGGCTGGATATTATCGGCGGTTTGTGGAAGGTTTCTCTAGGGTTGCCTACCCTATCACCTCCTTGCAAAAGAAGGGAAAAGTGTTTAAATGGACAGCAGACTGTCAACGGAGTTTTGAACAGCTCAAACATTTACTTACCACCGCACCTGTGTTGTGTGTGGCAGACCCCGAAAAGGAGTATGTAGTTTGTACAGATGCCAGTAAGGAGGGCGTGGGTGGAGTGCTAATGCAGGAAGGTAAAGTGATTGCATATGAATCTAGAAAGTTAAAAGAACACGAGCAGAAATATTCTGCCTATGATCTGGAATTAACCGCAGTGATCCATGCATTAAAGATGTGGCGCCATTATTTGGTGGGGAGAAAATTTTTGCTAATGACAGATCATCACAGCTTGACTAGTTATTTTAGTCAACCAACTTTAAACGCAAGGCAAGCAAGATGGGTGGACTTTTTGGGAAATTTCGATTTCGAAATTAAACATTTAAAGGGAAAGGAGAACAGAGTAGCTGATGCACTAAGCCGAAAAGTGCATTGCATTTATGAGATTGGTATTAGTCAAGGATGGTCCACCCTTGACAAAGAGATTGAGGAGGCTGCAGCGCAAGATCAGATTTATTGGCGAAAGAAGCAATTGGTGCAGAATTCGGATACCCGTACAATACAACAAGGTTACACCTTGAATGCAGCCGGAATTTTGTGCTACTAGAAGAAGATTTATATACCTAATCAAAGCGGTATTAAAGAAAAGATTCTGGATGAAAGCCATAGAAGTCCTTATGCAGGACACCCTGGTTACCAGAAATTAATCATCTCGTTAAGGAAGGAGTACTACTGGCCAGAAATGAAAAAGGATGTGATAGAATACCTGGCACGCTGTTTAGAGTGTCAGCAGGTGAAGGCTGAACATCAGCACCCTGCAGGATTACTGCAGCCATTACCCATACCAGAATGGAAATGGGAGACCATAACCATGGACTTTATTACCGGTTTGCCGAAATCCAAAAAGAGCAATGATTCTATAATGGTGGTAGTAGATAAACTCAACAAGTCAGCTCACTTCATACCGGTTCAATCCACTTATCGTGCAGCTCAAATCGCAAACGTTTTCATGCAAAATATATTTAAACTTCATGGGCTGCCGAAAGTGATAATATCGGACTGTGATGTTAAGTTTACCTCAGCTTTTTGGAGGACCTTATTTGAAGGTCTAGGAACTCAATTGAACTTCAGCACTGCATATCATCCGCAAACTGACGGACAGACTGAACGAGTGAATCAAGTTGTGGAAGACATGCTGAGATCTTATGTGATGCAGCAACCTACGCGATGGGAGGAGTATTTACACCTGGTGGAATTTGCCTATAACAATGGTTATCATACATCCTTGAGAATGAGCCCATTCGAAGTGCTTTACGGCCGGAAATGCCGCACCCCCTCCAGTTGGGGTGGACCGGAGGACAAATTCCTGCTGGGCCCTGAGATGTTGGAAGAAATGGAAGTCATGGTGAAAAAAGTTCGAGCTAATTTAAAGATGGCTCAGGACAGGCAGAAGAATTTTGCAGATCGGAAGAGAACATTTAAAGAGTACCAAGTGGGTGAGCATGTGTACATCAGGATGCGAGCTAGAAAAAGTACCCTTCAATGGAATGCTTGTGCCAAATTGGCACCGCGTTTTTGCGGACCATTCCAAATTCTGGCACGAGTAGGGCCGGTAGCTTACCAGCTCGCCCTGCCCAGCCATATTCGGGTTCATAATGTCTTCCATGTATCAGTTTTAAAGAGATATGTTTATGACCCTAGACATATAATAAGTTGGCAGGACATTCAGGTAAGGGAAGACTGTTAATTATGTAAACTGAAATAGAATACTAGTAAGCAGCTAATCTGAATATTATGTGTTTCAGGTGGAACCGGAAGGAGAGTTCCTGGTCGAACCAGTGAACATATTAGATCGGAGAAGAGTCGAGCTGCGGAAAAAGGTCATCAGCCAGGTTAAAGTGCAGTGGCAGCACTTTGGGCCTGATGAGGCCACCTGGGAGAATGAACAGGTTATGAGGGATACTTATCCCAGACTGTTTTTGAATGAACAGCAACATCGGGACGATGTAGACTTTCAGGAGGGGGAGATGTAACATCCCTCGTGAAAAGTTAATGTTGGTAAATAGTAAAAGTAATTATGAACAAAGACTTTGTTTGAAAAAGTATATAACTCTGTTATGAATTTTATGTTAATTAAAAACAATTGTGTTAGTACTATTTGAGCTGAGCATATGATTAATCATGGTTAGTAACTGTGGAAGCAGTTACAATGAAACCCTAACTACCTTCAGGAGGTAGTTGAGGCCCCAGAGGAAAAGGGGAAAGATTGCCAAGTCTGGCTAGGATCATATGGCAGAGAAGAGAGAAAATGGTCATGCTATGTCTGGTTAGGATCAAATGGCATAGGAGGAAAGGAATTTTCCTGTGTACGCTACGTCTGGTTAGGACCAGATAGCGATTACTGGCGAGAACAGTGGAATTGCGGTTAGAAGACCTGCAAGTGCTTGGGGGTGGAAGATCAAAGAAGCATTCTTCCTACGGACGGGTGGATTGACAAGCATTACAAATAGGTTTGGCAGATAAGCAGGTATGGCTTACTACTTATACACCTGCCAAAATGTTTCCTGTATTGTACTGTACTGTGAAAATGGGGTTAAGGGGAAAGTCATCTGACTGTTCTCTTTATTTAGTATTATGAAAACAAATATTTAATTCTGTATGAAAGATAGAGAACAGAAATCGAATATAGAAACAGAATCGAACATACATTCTAAAGAAAAGAACATTAAAGACTGTATGAAAGACAGCGACAGAACTAAGTTGTATGGTATCTTTGAAATAAAATAGAAAACACGAAAAATGGGTCATCGTAACATCAGTAACAGCATGCATCGTGTATCAAGAAACAGTATGGTAAAACCCCCTTCTATATGTAAGAGCGAAAGTACAGAACTAGTAATCTTCTCATTTAGAAGAAGCAAAGAAAATGTGCAGGCGCTCTCTGTTAAAAGAACGGCAGTAAACCCTTGTATTCTAAAATATAATCATAAATGAGATTAGAGAGCCCTGCGGGTCAAGCAAACTAAAAAAAAAAAGACAAGATGTGCTATCGTTATAAACAATGGTGAAAAACCTTAAATCCAGGTAACGCAATACCTTAACTTCAGACAACCGAACCGCAAGAATCTTAGAGATTATTAACTAAATATGACTATGGTATAACCTTTCATATATATATATAGCTGTGTCACATGAACAGAGAAACAGAATACATTCACTGTTAAACAAAATGAGATAATAAGTGTGAGCGTCGAGGCAGTGGCATGGTAACTATGGTTACATGCAACCTCGGCCTGTATTAACTAGCAACCCTCCGCTTTGGTGAACCCCCTCCGACCGAGCCGCAGCTTATGCTTTGCTGGCCGAGGCACCAAAGTTGGAATAACACAATATACAGATTTATCATTAACTTTGAAAGGAAACCATAACATTATTCTCTGTAAATAAAATGTATATATATATTCCAACATTGAAACTGATAACAAGCCAGTCCGGAGATGGCAATCAACCAGAGAGAAACAGTATGAATAATACTGAACCTACGGAATTACCCGTGTGCCTGTATCATATTTCATCCAATGTCAAACAGAAATCAAAACCCTTACGGGGGAGTCACAGTTTAATAGTAAATAACGGCTGCGTTCAAAGAGAACCAACGCATAGCCAATTAACAGTACAATAGACTAATGAATCATGGTTACAAGCAACGCAGAACAATATGCCTCATAGCAGAGGAGTTCCGCATAAGCAGGGACCCTGAACTTGTATAGAGGAAATGTAAAACCCGACATCCTTGCCAAGGGAATCATAGTTCAGCACAACCCTGATAAGTCACATGTAAAAAGACATAAGTGCTCGAATCCTTACCCGGTGTTGGGTTAACCGGCGGTATGGGAAATCTCTCATCCCTGAGGGGATGACGATGAACCATCCGCGTGGAGCAAAAGCCGGAGTATTAGAAAAAAAAACCCTGGTGCAAATAATAGAAGACCGTAAGCAAATCAGATGGGGAAACGATAATACCTGTAAAACAAATCCTGGTGTCGTATTCATTACAAAACAGATAACTTCATAGACGAAGATAGGTTGAGCCGAGTAACAATAGCGGCATGCCTGAAATCCTTGGAAGATCCTGCAGAATTGCAGAGCAGTGCTAAGGGTTGCAGTCTTGTTACTACTCAGGAGGGTAATGAAATGGAAAACTAGAGCCGAAAGATAGAAATATCCATATAAATAACTCAAAACTTTTTACCGTTTCGTGGCACAACCGGAGCCCTTGATCTACAGTGGGTTTGTATTTACCGTTCGATAGCCGGTGGTCTACGGGATGCATCTGGCGCGAAATTTGGCAAGCCCAAGGTGTCAGGCCGTAGGCGCCTGGAGCACCGGGCACACATGGCAGCTTACCATCTAGCCGTTGAGCCCTCCAGATGGACGACGATGCATAGACCAGTTGGAGCGATGCCAGGGCCGGACATGTTAACGCAGACTCAAGATATCTCGGGATATGTTACCATAAATATACCATTAAATCGACAGTGCAAACTGCGAATTGTATCACCAACTTAACATATGTAACTATAGTGTTAGTCAATGATATGCATACACCGTGAATCTTATGTGTGGTGTGGGTCGAATGATATACATTATGCCATTGCGTAAATAGACATCCGCTGTTGGTAATGTTCGTTAGTATTAAATGTTAATAATGTAAGTTATGGGTAAAGATGTGAACTTACATAGTAAGGTTAAGGTGGAATGCATTTATAAATGTAAATGTGTAATGTGAATATCGTCATAAATTTTTTTTTTACTTGTATGTACTGTATAGAGTGTGACAATTAAATATAAGTCTCATTAATATATATTTTTCAATTAAAATATGATACAAATTAATATATGTTTTCCAATTTATCTAAAGAAAAACTTGTCAATGTCAAAGCAATGAGGAAGCTTATATCTATATTCACAATGGAAAAATATCCTTTCTTAAGTCACTAGTATCACATTGCAAAACAACTCTAAGTAATTAATATGTGAAAAAAGTGATTATTTATTTATTTAATTTAGTATATTGAATTTTTATATAAATTAAGATAAGGATTAACTTGTATTGATATAAAATTTGTTTTATTGAAATAAATTTTGATTTACTAGAAATTAAGAAGTGTAAATAATTATTTGATTTTCTTTGAAATTTAATTGTTTTATTAAAACTTTAAAGAGTAACATATCACTATAGTTTTGATATGTTAAAAGGTTAAGTAGGTTAATATTTTAGTAAATATTTTGAATTTATGATATAATGTAGGTGTGGTAAAGATATTTATATAGAAAAAGTGCAACTTCTTATAAATGAAAATTTATTTCTATCCACAATATTTTGGAGATTGTCCGATGCCATATTTTACTATGTAATTAGTGGAGATTTGTTCAAATATTGAAAGTGTTTAAAAGTGTTGGAATTCGTCTTTGAGTTAGTAAAAATATATTCTCATGAATATTATAAATTTAGAATTCATAACTATATAAGATGATAAAAGTAATAAGAATATCAAATATCTCATAGTCAAAGATATTATTATTAAAATTATAATAAATTTTATGTTTTTTATTTTTTTCCTAATATCAAATTTTCAATTTGAAAATCTATTTTGAAATATTTATGTAAAACCTACAAACTCCCAATTTTCCTTTGCATAAATTAATGTAAATAATCCTTTTAAATTTAATTGCATAACTTTTTTTTATCAATCTTAACAAGAGGACAACACATGTTAATTGACTAATAGAATGATGCTCACTGCAAACCCATGCAAAATGAATAAGAGAATTTTTTTAGTAGAATACCGAAAGAATATTGATTAAATTCCTTTAATATAATTTGTGAAAGCTAAACACTTTTATAATTTTTGAGATTACTAAAAAAAAATTATCATAATCATTCATTATTAATTTATAATTATTAATAATAAAGACAAAAAGAAATAGTAAATCACATGATATATAATACCTATTTGAATTAATTCTACACATAATGTAATGGTATTAGAACTATACCATTCACTATATTTTAATTTAAATATTTTATTATATTAAATATATAAATTTAATTTTAATAAAATAAAATAAAAATTATTCAATAACATTATTTTAATTAAATACATATTTTAATAATTTAAATATATATAATAAGAAGACACAATAAACTATTTGCTTGAAGTAACTTAATTGATGATGGTCATGGAAATGAAGTCTTACGGAACTAGAAGCCTTGGGTTCAAATCTTGAAGTCTCACCCAACTAGAAGTCTTGGGTTCAAATCTTGTACTATCCCCCAATCCCGTGAGAAATTGAATATGATAAAAATATAGTTCTATCAAACTTAAAAAAAATCTCAATATTATTTTAATTTTCAAATTATCAAATTTAATATTTAATATTTTCAAATTTTAAGAAAATTTATAAAATCAATAGTTTCTTACTAAAATAAAAAACAATATAACTTACTTTACTAGAAACAAAAACAATATAACCTAACATATAGCAGCAATTATAAAAATTGTGAATTAATAAAATCTAAATGTTTAAAAAATAAGACTTCATAATTTATCTGAACTCTAATCATATATATAGACAAACAGCTCCTCCGGTGGACTTTCTCCTCACAGTCATCGGCGTACTTTCACCTACTGGATCCCACCAGTTTCGGCAAATTCAAACGTATGACCAACCGTTATGATGGTATTCAGAAGTGTTTATCGTTTTCGGTTCAACGAGTCCAGTAATAAAACAAGGGAGTCGTCTAATGAGGGTGAGGAATTGTTTGGACGACTAAAAGTAGCTGGAATCCGAGTAAAAGTATTTCAAAAAATCTTGCAGAGGGAGTGTTTGAATCGTGTTTTTGATGGTGGAAATGGATTCAGTACCATCAAAAAAGTCTGGGACACCTAAAATTTTGAAGTTTAACAACTATAACTTGGATTTACAAAAATCCTTGTTGGATTTTTCATAACTTTCAGCTACGTGTAAAAAAAACTTGCATTGCATATGACCTTGCCTCAACAAAACCCTGTATGACAATTTTATTTAACCAAAACAAATTAATTTTATAATAATAATGATAATTTTTTATATTGGTCAACTTTTTTGAATCAATTAATATGATCTATTCTAAAAGAAGATAAAAAAACTTGCATTGCATATGACCTTGCCTCAACAAAACCCTGTATGACAATTTTATTTAACCAAAACAAATTAATTTTATAATAATAATGATAATTTTTTATATTGGTCAACTTTTTTGAATCAATTAATATGATCTATTCTAAAAGAAGATAAAAAACCATTCTATTTTAAAAAATAAATAGTAAGAATGTATTATTACCTAAAATTAACTATTAAAAACTAACTATTCATAAAATAATTAAATTAATTAAAATAATAATAATAAAAAAAAAATATATTTATTAAAAACTAAGTGTTAAAAATAAAAAGAAAAATAAATTATTATAAATTGGCGTTGAAAAGAAAGCTAAACCTATAATAAATAAGCTACAAACAAAAATATTAAAAACTTTGGGCTTCAGGTTTGTTCATTATTAATGATGTATGAGATTGATATGACAGAAAAAAGTGGCATGGCTTGTCGTGTTGCACCGACATCCTTTAATTTCTTCGTCAATGAAAATACAATGGTTTATTAATTGACCATTATCAGTACAAGATATCATCAAAAGCCACGATGATCCGTTACAATCCCAATGACAATGAAAGGGTAAAACCAAAATCTTAAAGTATTTATTTGTCCAGTTATTTTTAATGAAAGTTAACCAATAAAAATTTAGTTTTTTCTGATAAAAATTTATTGAAATCACATGTAACCTTCTTTTATTTATTTTTAACCTTTATTAATTGAATATTTCTTTGTATTCATATTTTTAACTTTTATTAATTGAATATTTCTTTGTAGTCATATTTGAGTGGTAGTCTTCCATATGATTTTTTATATTATATGTTTTTTTGAACCAGTAATGATGATAGCAAGGCCTGTCCAAATTGTAATATAACAGTAAAAGGTGTTCGGATAAAATTGATGGTTTCATAATGGGCAAATTGGTGCAAAGAAACAGTACCTTTTTTGGGCAGGGCAATTTTGGAAATGGTTATGTATAGTTTTTCTATTGACTAGTTTTAACACTATCATCAAATAAGAGAAGTATGTAGCGGTGTTGTTTAAATATATTAAGTTTTAGATTTTTTAGTTGAAATTAAGTTAATATTTTTTTACTTAAATTTTATTTTTTGTTGTTTAAAATTGGGTTATGATTGTATATATGAATTTAGTATCTTAAAAAATTCTAAAGACATTTTAGTTATAAAGAGTTTTCAACTTAAACCTATAATTACAATAAATTATTGCCAAATTTTAAATAAATTAGACCAAAATACCTTCCAAAATATAACACAGATTATTTATTAAAAAACCTTCCAAAATGTAACTCAAATAAACTTCCAATTAAATTAACAATAAATAAATAATTAAATTTTTAAAAATATTTTATTTCAAATACAAATATTTTTATTTTAAGAGCAGATTATAAGAAAAGTAGAGTTAACTAGGACTACTAAGCCTATAAAATAATAGTTCTGATTTTATTTTAATAATTTTGTTTTGCTTTTTCATAATCACTTTAATAAAATATTTGTAATATATTTTTTTTGATTTATGTGTAACAATGGAGTGAAAATATGAATATGTGTTACATTTTTGTTTTTTCATTTTAGTTTCTTTTTTTCATATAATAGTTGCGTTTTCATTCTAATGGCTTCTTAATTTTTGTGTAATAATGGAGTGAAAGCATGAATACGTGTTAGGTTTTTGGGCTAAATATGACGATAAAATTTCACGTTTTTCCTCTTTTATGAAACTTCCGTCCTCAAAAATCATATAAGCATTGTGAATTTTGATTCAAAAAAAACAATATATGGAGAATTATGTTGTTGTCCTAATGATATTTTTTGAAAAAAAATAGTGTCCTATAATCTCTCAATTTTCCATTAAATGCTATATATGTCCTTGCTATTTTTTGCAACACTTAAGAGATATCTTAACATAACTTAGTCTAAAATGTGTAATTTTTAATATATATATATATATATATATATATATATATATACGGATAGATGAGTGTTCATTCCCGAATCGAAAATGATCACACAAATTTTGCTTAGAGTCCGCTAGGGTACAAAATGGAAGAGGAGCTAAAGCTAAAACTTTTTTTCAGGATATATATATAAGCATTATCTACACGGATAGATGAGTGTTCATTCCCGAATCGAAAATGATCACACAAATTTTGGTTAGAGTCCGCTAGGGTACAAAATGGAAGAAGAGCTAAAGCTAAAACTTTTTTTTAGGCCCTCAGTTCAATCTAGCCCTTAAAACGAAAACCCTCAGCCCCTTGATAGAGCCCTAGAGCTATCATAATTATCTAAACAAAATCCTATCAGTACTTGTCTTTAAATGAATTACAAAATTTATTTATTCCACAAAATTATTTTATGGTTTTGTTATGTTCTTATTATTTTAAAAATATATATTTCAAGCCTAAGTCAAGAGTATTTATAAAATATACATTTCTAGAAGCATATTCAGAGAGGTACACTTATTCATATAAAAAATTATAATATTATTAAAACCAAATTAATAAAATTTCTTATCTTTTATCAATTTATTATTTATATTATATTTAAAATAAATTTATTATTTAAATTATAACATCGAAAATTTAAATCATAGTAAAAACTAATTTTTAAGTTACTAAATTATGAATATAAGAATATTACAATTTCAATTGCAAGTGAGATAAAATCTTTTTTCAAATCTATACACCAAAACACTAAAGATATAATGAGAAATGAATGCACACCATTGTTAATTACCTATTCAAATGTAATTAGTAATTAAATTTGTTGTTTTTTAACTGTCAAATACTTACAATTTTAAAGTTTGCATATCATTATTGATATTTAGATAAATTTTAAAATTTGGCCGGATTGAGTTTTATGGCTTGATAAGACATCATTTTTTCACCAAAAAGAGCCCTCACTTGGCCAAAAAGTGTAACCAAGCTCCATGCTTTCACCCAATGTGCTATAGAAATAGAGCTCTTATGGATCTAGGATAGTAAATTTAGAAATGAATAAGCTTAATTATGAAAGTGAGTTGCGTGAGGGAAAGAGGTCGAGCGAATAGTAAGTAAAATGTAATTATTAAATTTTATATAATATTTTTGCCTAACTCCGTCCACTTCTTACTAGGTTTCTAGAAATATTGGGCAAAATATAATACTGTAATATTACATTTTACCCAATATTTCCCCATAACTAGTCCACTTTTATTGCAATTTTTCTGCATAAAGTTAAAAAGTAAACAAAGCTTTGTAAGTAAGTGCAGGGTCATGTCATGTTTGTTTACACCGCAGCAAGGGAGGAACTTTGGGTGGCACAACTAATAGGGCCCAACTTCAAAGAGACAAACTCACTAAAGTAAGTGGGGGGATAAGGGATGAACTTTTGGGTGGCACGACTAATAGGGGCCCAACTTCAAAGAGGCAAAACTCACTAAGGTAAGTGGGGGAAGAACGAAGGGGGAACATACTCAACTATAAAATTAGTAGGGGTGAGGGGAATATTGAATACAATTCAATATTTAGGATGGGGGCTAGTGTAAATATTAGGTAAAATGTAATAATATTACTTTTCAATTAGTATTTCCTGAACTTGGCCACTTTGAACTGAATAGGGATTGTAATAAATATTGGGTAACATATAATACTATGATATTATATGTTATTCAAAATTTCCTTTCACCTCATTTTTTATTATTTTTTTTTTTTGAGGTTCATAAATAAACATAAGTCCGATGTAAAGATTTGATATTATAATAAGACGCTGTATTATTTAACATTTTCACTTTATAAAAATAAAATGAAAATTAAATTAATAAAATAAAAACATAGAATTAATAATTATAATTAATAATAAATATAAAATTAAAACAAATAAATTTAAACTGATTATATATTATTAAATAAAATCTTTCGTAATAATAAATTATAAAAAACGAAAAATATAAACCATTTAAAATTTATTACTAAAAGTATTTAAAATGTGTTGAAAAATTTAGACCATTTAAAATTTATTACTAAAAGTGTTTAAAAGAAAAACACAATAAAAATAACTATAATTAAAATATTAACATTAAGAAAAACTCCGTTTATACTTTTTAGGAAACCATCATTAAAGAAAATAGTAAAATATCCCGTTATAATGTTTTGCACAGAAAAACGTACGAAAATTCTAAAATATAGAAAAGGTTGTGGATGACAGCAATGGAGGATTGACTTGTTATTTCTACCAACGAGTTTGAAGGTGTATCCATTGAAAAATAAATCGTGAAGTAATAAAATCTAAATATTTGAAAAATCAAACTTCTTCATAATTTATTTGAACTCTAATCATAAAATCTAACTGTTTTGAAAATTGAACTTCTTTCTAATTTATTTTTACTCTAATATATAGACAAATAATTCATTCGGGTGTCTTTATCCTTATCCTTCAAAGTAATTGGCGTACCTTCACCTACTGGATCTTATCATGATCTTCAAAGAGTTTTTAATGTTTTCGGTTCAACAATCTGACAATAAAACAACCCTGCATGGCGTATGACATACTTGTCGAATGAAATCGTCTCTGACAACTTGGATCAAAGAAAATTGGTTTGGTTGGAGTGAATTATTGAAATTTAATAATAATCATATTACTACATATATCATGGGTAAAAGAACATAGAACATGATATATATATATATATATATGATGTGTAAAAAAAATTTAGTTTAAAATTGGAAAGAAAGTTTACACTTTAAGAAATTTGATTTTTTTCAACAATGGATAAATTATGAAAATGTTTAGATAAAATAACATTATATGATATTTTTCATACTAGATTAGAAAGCATTTATCAATAGAATAATGATGATGATGAATGATGATTAAAGTTGACTAAGACCAATGTGGTCTATCGGACCTCAAGAAAAGATAGTCTAATGGTCATTCTTCAAAATCCTATTTCTGTGATCAAGGAGGAGGGAAAGAAGCGTTCCAAGATCGATAGTTGGCCTGGCTTAATAATTCAAGAAGATTGGAGGTGTGGTTGATGATAGGGAAATGAGAGCATATGTGGGCAAGAGCCGGGTAGTCTAAAAATAAGTGCTTTTCATCTTCCACCTTCTTAGTATCACAAATCTGACAATTCTATCATCTCAGAGAGTCTTGGGAGTGGACCACTGCCTAGTTTCACTCCGAAGCCCATGAGAGTTAGTTCTAATCCTAGCAATGTTCATTTTCTTCTTAGTGTTAGTCAACATAGAGAGATAATTCTGGTTATCAAGGGTGGGGTTGATCACCTCCTTATAGTACCATGGCTTCCTTTTACCCTCTAGATCCTTAGCGTCCCACATGTTTTCCTTAAAACTGGAGGTAAAAGTATCTTTGATAGTATCCTTTCTTCACATGATGATCTCCTCCTTAATCCCCCAAAGGTTGAGCCAAGACTAAGCATCCTAATGCCACCCATGCTTGATGCCCCAGTGGGGTTTTTGACAAAGGTTAGAAGACTTTTTTTGGAGCCTCGTGGATTCCATAATGTGAAGCTTCTTCTTATACACGAGATATCTAAACATAGCCACCTTTTTAATGGGGGACAAGACAACATTGATCAAGTTGATAGGATAGGGAGTATTTCCCTTGATCTTGAGGTTATAGGTTATGAATTTCTTTTGGATTATCTTAAGATTTCTCCACGACTCCCTAGATACACTACACCCCCAAACTTCACATCCGTATAAGATAATAGGGGTGACAAGAGTCTCAAAGAGGAACCTTTTTTTACTCCAAATGTACAACTCGGTTGACTTACAATTCTTTTCAAGCTCATAATAATATTTCCAACCAGTTGAGCTAATGAGGAAAATCAATACCCAAATATTTATAAGAAGAAACCTGCTAAAGACAATGGTTATCATAAATGAAACTACCATGGGTAATCTTTTTGGATTTAATGATCATGACTTTAGTCTTAGCGGTATTAACAGTCATACCCATCTTGGAGCAGTAGACATGAAGAGTCTTAACCTGCTTGTCTAGGTCATCATTGCTCCTTGCAAGAAGAACGATATCATTAGCATAAAGGAGAAGAATAAAGATAATACCAGCGAGCTCGGTGCCTTAGCAGCCTACTGTTTCAAGACACTCCTCTAATTTATTAATGTAAATGCAAAAAAGAGTAGGGGAAGGGGGTAACCTTACTTAACCCCAATATCACATTTAATATCTTTAGACCATCATTCATTGGACTTAATCTTAGAAATGACAGTCTCATAGAGGCGAATCACAACAATGCCCAGTTCAGGAGGAACCGTGATCTCTTGAAGCCTCTTGCAGATCTTATCTTAGGGGACATTATCGAACGCTTTTCTAAAGTCCACAAAATAACAGAAAATATCAGTTTTACTCTTGCGACATTCCTCTGCAATGATTCTAAGGGTGACAAGGTGGTCATTGGTCGACTGATGTCTCCTAAAACCAGCTAGCCCTTTAGCTCTTTTGCCCTAGTTCTCAAGCCAAAGGCTAAGTGTTTTTTCCAGAATGAGCCCATAAAACTTAGCTAGGATGTGGCTAATCATAATGGTCTTGTAATTAGAGGGAATGCTTTTGTCCCCATTTTTTAATATAGGCACAATAAGGCTTTGCGTCCAAAGCTTAGGGAAGCCATGCTTTACAACCAAATTGAGAAGCTTGTGGAGATGAGGAATGATGATAGATTTTCCCATTTTAAAGATCTCAGCTTGGCAACCTTCAATATCTTTGGTTTTTCCATTGAGGAGCTTATTAATCGCAGACTCAATGTCTTCCAAAAAAAAAATATCATCCTTAATAGGAAATTTTAGGATGGTGCTCATGGTGTTCGGAGAGTCATATATATATATATAATTTTAAGATCGTGCTCATGGTGTTCAAAGAGTCATATATATATATATATATATATATATATATATATATATATTGTTTGTCAAGTTGTCTGTGATCCTCCAAGCTTGACGTGTGGCTTGAGGAGTTGCGAACCAAGGACATCTAGCTAAGCCGTCAAAGTCACATGAGGATCGCACCCAACCTGGTCTACACCAATCCTTAGCTGATTGGATTTTTAAGAATGTTTCCTCCCCCTAGCATAAAGCACAATCACCCCCTATGAGGTTTGATCTTGGGTTGCATTGCTGACAAGGCACATCCTCAACCAGTTGTGCTAGTGAGACTTGAATATATATATATATATATATATATATATATATATATATATAGATATAAAGTCAAAATGTTTACATAAGAAAGCATTAATGTTTATATTTTTTACTTTTGAATACATAAATTGAATGAGAGTCTTAAAAACTTTTGAGGCATTTAATCTTTGCATATTAAACAATTTAAACCTACGATTTTCCAAAATCTCGATACGATGTTGGAGAAAAATTAATAAGAAAAATGTTCAGAAAAAAATCATTTACTCTATTAATTAAACTACTAGTGAGTTTAATATATATATATATATATAATTAATTAATTAATTAATTAGATTAATATTATAAATTTTAAAAAAATATATATAATTAATGTATTATAATAATTATTTATTATTTATTATAATAGTTAATTAAAAATACAGTGCTTGTCATTAACATTATTAAATCAATTAAAAAAAAGTTATCATTTTTGTTTGTTTAGATCATATTTTTCCGCAGTCTTCTATTTTAAGTTTTTTCAGGTTTACATATTTGTAGCAATTTTAACTGCATGCCATCCATTTTTTCTTCAGCTTTCTAATGTGTTAAGATTTCCTTCCTATTGAAGTTTCTTTTGAATTCAGTTCCATATGTTTTTTTAACCAGAGCTTCCCTTCGTTTATTCATAAATCCGCAATTGGATATATCTCTCTGTACACGATTGATGCATAGAGGAAGCTAAATCAAACTTCGGAGATAAAACAAAATGTTGAAGCTCCTCCACTTGTCAAACTTGGTGAAACTGTGGAATCGACTGCTCTGGGGAGTATTATTGACAATGGCTACTTCCCGGAAGAAAAAGGTCAATGCCAAGCTATACAGATGATGACAGGGAATTATGTTGGGGAAATAGTTGAAAATGGGAAATTGCAGTAGGTCAATGCCAAGCTATACAGATGATGCAAGGGAATTATGCCAAGCTATAAAGGTGATGAAAGGGAATTATGTTGGGGAAATAGTTGAAAATGGGAATTTGATGATGATGATCAAATTTAACAAAGAGTGATTATGATGTTGTAGATTCAACTGATAATGATTATGGTGTTGTAATTAATAGTTTGGAGGTTATATAAAAGAGGCAAAGGGAATTATGTTGGGGAAATAGTTGAAAATGGGAATTTGATGATGATGATCAAATTTAACAAAGAGTGATTATGATGTTGTAGATTCAACTGATAATGATTATGGTGTTGTAATTAATACTTTAGAGGTTATATTAAAAAGGCAATTTGATGAAGCTGAGAACCAATTGCATTCAATAATTACAGGTGTTGATATGTATTTATAAAATGTTTACCAATATATTATATTCAATTATGCAATGAACCATTCATTTATTTTTGAAAAAATTCTGGAGATCCACTGTTCAATAACACGAGGATTTATACTTCAATTGTAAAAAGTTGAATAATAATAGCATTATCGTTTATGGATACTAATAATAAAACTAGTTTATTTGTTGGGGAAATTTTAGATGCTTGTCTTTTTATAAAGTGAAATTGTAATGAAGTTGTAGGGCCCAAATTTCATTTAAAAGATTAAAACCTAAGTAATTTGGAATATCATATGGATTTCTTAATATAATTTAATATCATGTTATGAATCATGACTTAATTATTTTAGATTATCAAATTTATACACGGATCTTAATTTATTTATTTTTAAATAAATATCGAAGTTATGGAAAAAAATAATAATATAGTAATTTTAGAATAATAATATAGTAATTTTAAAATTATAGTTTTAATAAAAAAATTACGAATAGGTGGTGCAATGTTTGTGTGCATGGTATTAAGAATTGTGCTATTAAAATGTTCTACTTAGTGTATTTAGTGTATAATAAGATTAATTTTTTAGCAATCTATTTAGTGTATAATAAGATATTTATGGTTGTTCAATTGTACCCTATATCACATCTATGATACGTGGGTGACACATAAAAAATTATTTTTCATATAGACAAAATTATTTTCTGTACATTCAATTTCAAATATAATACATTTATATAGTTGGATTGATATCCAACCAATTCTAATCTTGGAGAGAGAGGTTGAGAGAATATCTCAACAATCTCCAACAAATCCAAACCAAATTACTAATGTAATCATTAATCTTAACACCCTCCATTAATGCTTACATTACAAACAATGACGTTGATGTCACATAAACATATTTCACTTGATCTTATCTAGTCTAATCTTCATTAGCACTTCTATCCACTCTGGGATCTCATAGACAATGCTCATTCCCCACGACCAACTTCGAGCTACCACTTGATACAATTTCTTTTGAACATCATTGACCTATTTGTAGGAGCAATGATCCTTGGCATATCCTGAAAATTTTTCAAGATACTAAGCCATTCTCTTGACTTACTTCCATCTTTCAAAATGCAACAAACTACAATTTTGATAGTCTTATAGTAGGTAATCTAGATACTGAATGTATCCAACAGTCAATCACACAACTTGACCTTTCCTGCATACACCTAAGATTACAAACACTCATATATAACCAATAATTATTATTCTTGAAGAACAAAAGTACAATAAGAACCACTAATTTATAAGATACTATAGACATAACCAAACGAGTGAAGTGTTCTTTTGGCATCACAGAACTTCAAGAACCATCACTTTAAATTATGCTACTCTGTTCAATAATTGACTCATTATTATATAAGATATCTACAATTAATATAAATAATATACTAGTAATTACTTGTTACCACTTCTTTCACCACATTAGTGCACACCACACAATAAAACTACATATTAGATAAATAGTAAAATTATGCAAAACATCCTGGAAATCTAGGAAACAATGGGCCATCTCACGTGCCCCATCTAACAATAACGACATCAGGGTGAAATTCATGAATGGTCAACCAAGGATCAAAATAAGATGCCTTTTTCATCTTTCTCCATCTTCTCGCATGTTGGACTTATATTAGTAATGTGGATTATGGACTAATGTCCGAGAATATCCACATGCAGTTGCAAGGTTTTCATTGAAGAATGGCCATTGTAGTTGATTCTAACTTTGTTACAGTTATTGGTGAAGTTCTACCTATATAATCATTTCACAGAAAAATCACTTCTTGAATTTTCATCCTTCTAACATAAGGAACAAGTGATAGGAAGAGCATATTATAGGTTTTTCTTTTGATTTCAAGTAGTGGACGCTATCTCTCTACATGCAAACTAGATTTTACACATAGTTTATTGATTCAACGCAAACCGCCTTCAATCAGTAAAGGTTGAATTTTGTATAATTCAAATCAAATCCATAAACCAACAAATATTACCCCCATGATGAGAAGCCTAAAGCTCATAAACTTCAAATTTTGAAACTCATGGTTACCTTGCAGATAAAAGAAAACTACTAAAAGTTTTAATTGAGTGTTTGAATTTGTGCTTCCAGGTTACAGATAAAAATAATAGTCCTCAATTGAACACTGCCTCTCCTTTCACTCCCATGCCATGGCTATCCATGTGAACCACGATATAGATGAAGTAACATCTAATGAACATAGATTTGTTCCCCATCCATGGATGAGGCAACTCACATCCTCTAGTACAACGATGTTCACTGAATTTATTTAAGGGCATCCATTTCAACATATGCAATCCTTGATGAAACCACTAGCGTTGAAAGGTTGTTGATCCTTTGAATATCTTGTTAAGAAACAAAATTCATGAGCATAATGATGTACGACCACATCTAATAGATGAAATTTTGTGTAGCAAAAATGATCCTCCTCCACATTGAAGGAAAATATCTTACATAACAATGGATTTCCTACAGGCATATTTTCTTTAATGAATTGAAACAATTAGCAAGACTCTCGTGCATCCCATTTTATTACACCAGTGACGAGGAATTCCATACCATCAATCGATGGTACTCATTCGACTTTAGCCACACTGGCAACAATATATTCAACAAAACCTGTGTTAAAATCAACCCTATGCAAGTTTACAGACCCCACAAAAGAAACATTAAAATATTACTTTCACACCCTCTAATCTAACCTATGTAAAAAGGATCAATATTGATAAAATTGGATGATCATAGCCCCTCTCGTGAGAGAACACGAGTGGGACTTCTTGTTGTCAGGGTTGAACAAGCTCTGGTACCACCATAAAAAAAATAATGTTCATGCACATAGAACTATTTTCTATATATTGAATCTCAAATATAATACATTTATATAGATGTGAGATCCAACTAATTCTAATCTTGGAGAGAGAAGTTGAGAGAATATCTCAAAACCTCCAACAAATGCAAACCAAATTACTAATGTAAGCATTTATCCTAACTTTTTCTCTCGCACTAGGAAGGATGTTTTTGCTCCACTACCATCGATACAGAACATATCCATATTAAAACATAACATTGTTCATGTCAGTTATTTATTACATGAAAATCAATTTAGCCATAAACTACTCTCTTCCAAAATGTAGCATTTCATATCAGGAAAATATCAATGGATTTGCAAAGGATTGAGGTTAGTAAACATAGAAGGATCATGTAGCCATGTAAATGGAGAGTTGATGAATTCAGTTCCAAGTTTGGTATTAGAACCTTTTGAGTCACATGGCAGAACCAAGATTTTCTTTTGTAGGAATTTCATATTCTCTTAGAATAGTCATGAAAAAAAATGAAAAAGAAGTTGAGATATTAAATGAGGCCATTAATGGTAATGATACATGTTACACAACATTTTGTCACTGTCCTTGTGCTCCCCATACCATTGAGTATATAAAGGGAAACCCCACTAGGTTGCAACCCTTTATCCATAGGAAGCCGAGTCTGTTGCCTTGTAAACGTGATACACTAAACATAACATTCAGGGAGATCGCCTGCTCGTACTTCTCGGTTCACCAGGAGGTATTCTGCAGCTCACGGTTACCTGGTAATCCTTTTTACCTAGATCATCTTGAGTATTCATTTGAACGTTTTGACTCTTTAAGCTTAAAATATCATCCTAGCACTTGCCCTTTCAATCTCGCTTCAAATCGAAAGTGATAGAGTCACCTTTGCTTCTTTCTTGACTCTTAAAACATGAAAGAGCACCAGTTTGTTTATGTGTCTTAAAAAATTGTTGCCCACGATTTCATAACATCCCTGTCAGTCTTTTCTAGACCAAATCGTGAGTATTCCTTTTAAATTACACTTAAAAACTTGGAATTTATCTCTCCTTTCTTGTTATTTGAGGCAAAGCCATTATGGTTGAACCATCAGGTTCACCTAGTTCCTCTTCCTCTCCTTCGTCTAAAACATTGTTTGAGGAACCATTTACTGAATTACCACAGTCACTTGAGGACCAAGGTGTTGAACTTGGAATCATTCTGAGCATTCAAACTTTGTCATCTCATCCTCCACCTCCCTCAGATACTGGGTCACTTTCTGATATTGATCCAAAATCTCTGGATAACCCTATCCAGACTCCTGAGAGTCAGCCGACCCCTGATGGTTAGCTTGGTGGTTGTTTATCCTATGAATCCTTTGTTCGAGCTTATTGTGATATCACTGCACCATCCGTACAATCTATACGATCAGTCGGATATTCCTTTGGAATTATCCCCTCGAACTTCTTTGGTCGTTCGTCGTTGCTTGTTTCCACCCATAGAACCCGAAAGCGAATTTATAGTCCCCTCTCTGAGTCACTCGGAGGCTTCCACTCCACACACTATAGAAGAGGAATAATATTAGTTTCCTCCTAAAGGTTTCCCCTACACGGGAAGCATTCCCATCAGTGTTTATCATAACTTACCTCCTAATTATGTGACTTCAGTACAGTTGGTCTTAGGCACACTTAGTGCCTCTTCACTTTATCATAATCCTGTTTTTGCATATGGTGCTATGCCTACCATGGGTTCGTTCATTTAGAACCCGACCCCCCAATAGATGCTGATTTCTGCAGTTACTTTAGTCTCGGTGTAGCCTACTGTTCCAAACCCTCTTCTCTTGTCAGTCCAAATCACCCGTCTAGTGCAGCCAATAGTCTCGAGTCCTGCCTTTATCAGTCCTTTGGTCCCTCCAATAAGTGCACAAGTTGTGCCACCACCTGGGGGGCAGAATCTGAATGTCTCTATGGTTTCGGGCACAACTAATGTGAGTAGTTCTCATGCTCACACGGTTGAGGTGAACCAGCCTTCTTCTGGTGTTATTCAAAACCCTGCTGGTCCCACTGGATCAAGCAATGTCCAGTACCAACAGGTCCAGAATCCCGTTGGTCCGTCTAGGTCAAGCAATTTCTACTATCAGCAGCCTTATGAGGCTCAGGTTCAGTACCAAACTCATTATGTTCCATATGGTTCCCCAGGAATGGTAAATCCACCTTACCTCCTTCAGCCTCAACAATATGTTCAGCCTGGTCCGACCACCATTCCCGGTGGCTATGGCCAAATACAGTTTGGAAATTTTCAAGGTTTCAATCCGGGAACTGTCCAAGTATCCTTGAAATAGCAAGGACTACCTCTGAAGCAACAAGGGAAACCTTCATTACAGCAAGGCCCATCCATGCAGCAACAAGGTCCGATGATGCAACAACAGGGACCACTACAACAACTGCAGGGGCAACCCTCGCAACAGTTGAAGCGAACCATGCAGCTGCAAATATAGTATGTTCAACAAACCTCCCAACCTATCTCTTTGTAAGCCCAACCTCTATAGCTGCAGGGACAAATTTTGCAGTCGCAAGGTCAGTCCTCGCAGCAGCAAGGCCAACTCGGGTAGCAACAACCCTTATATACATATCAACAGGGTCAACCCTTACAAGGACAAGGTCAGGGTCAAGTCCTATAGCAGCAGACCCCAAATCCTCGTGTCCAAGGAAAATAGGTTCAAAATTCTCTTCTCCAAGGAGAGCAGGTCGAAAATCCTTATGTCCAGGGCCAACAGGTTCAAAACCGTGTGCCCATGGACAACATGTGCAACCCATATGTCCAAGGTCAACAGGCTCAACAGCCTATCAACAACCTATGGCTGGACAATTTCAAGGCATTCAAGTTAAAAATCCACCCTACAGTCAAGGTAACCTACAGTACGGGGAAAATAAAATGCCCTATGGACAGAACCCTCCACTATGGGGACAAAATCTTTACCAGCAGGGATGGAATCCTCCAATTGGACCTGCTTATCGACCTCCAATGCCTTTCAATACTCAATTTCCATTCTTGGCTACGTTAGAGTTGCCAGATATGTCTTGACTCATGAATGATCCAATTCTTCATTTTCCCTACTGGCATCTGGTCCCATCCAAGATCCCAAGAGATTTTCCAAAGTTTGATGGGAAAGAAAAAGAAGATCCTCAAGCCCATGTGATGACATATCACCTCTAGTGCTCTTTGAATTCTTACATTGACGATTATATTCGTCTCCATATTTTCCAACGAACTCTCACAGGCATTGCAGCCAAGTGGTACATCGAGCTTCCTTGAAGTACTTATTATGACTTAAACTCTTTAGCCATGGCTTTCCTCACACATTTCCAATTGTCAATTCGTTATGAAACTGACAGCTATTTTCTTACATCGCTTAAGAAAAATACTACGACCCACATCTCCAATCACATCCATGAATGGATACGTAGGCATCGCCTGATCAAATTCAAGATTGTTGACCAGTTACTGAGAGAATGGTTCACCAAATCATTTTTTGCTCCAATTTATTACGATATTGCTATGGGTGGGTGCGTTACGGAGGAGAAAGTCATTGCTCGTGCCCAATACTTAGATCTCATTTACTCTCAGTCTAGAACTTTGTATGAGTTATTACCCAATGATCTGAGGCCATCATCCGACCCAACGGCATCGAAGTCACAGGATACACCTTCTGTTGATGGAGTAATTGGTTTAGTGTCCCAGGCCCTTGTAAAATCTTCTTCCAAACAGAAGTCGGCCTTGAATGCTGCTTCCAATAGTCCCTCTGAAAATCCACCTGGCCCTAGTAAAACCTCAAAGATCCACGTTGTTTAGTCTACCACAGCCTCAAAAGGTAAGAAGAAAGGCAAAGGAAAATGTAAATTCGATGCCCCAAAACAAGGTCCTCCTAAGTCGTTTGCTGGTGATGCTTCCCAACGGAAGCCTAAATATTCATACCTCATTTGTGAAGAGGACCACTATACTAAGGACTGTCCCAGACGATCCAAAGTTAGTCGTTTTCTCAAACGGACCCCAATTTTCCTAAAAGAGCCATTTCCTTCCTAGCAGACCCAAATGGTAGACCAACCTCAATCATTTGCTTCGTCAGGTTCGCAAGTGTTCGTGATGAGTACGCCCATTAATGTGGCTACTAGATCAAAAGATTATAAAACTCCTACCCTGACAACAGGGAAAGAAAAAGAAGTTTCCCCTTCTTCTTCTGCCTTGTCAAGATCTAGTCCTCTTCATATAGAGCAACCTAACCATAATTCTGTCGTTCGACCACCTTCTCGAGGTGTGCTACGAAAGTCCTCTTACAATCCCAATGCTCGCGCTGTTCAACACTATAATATTGTTGACGATTTGGCTCAGGTTCCATCGGCTATGTCTGCCCTCGAGGTACTTCAAAGTTGTTCGTCTCAAAAGAAATCATTACTGTCGGCTATTGGGGGTATTGATCCTACTGATTCCAGCCTTATATATTTCGATCTAGAAAACCACGTTACGTGTCTTCCTCATCAAATTTCCTTTCTCATTCAAGTCATCATCAATGAGAAAACCATTCACAGAACCGTCATTGATGAAGGTGCTTCCACCTGCATCATGTCTCTTTCTTGTTGGAAGGCAATTGGTTCTCCTACTTTGAACTAGTCCCCTAACACTTTGGAAGCTTTTGATGGACATGATTCGTGACCATTCGGTGTCTAACCCAACATTTCCATTACTTTGGAGGGAAAGACAGTGCACATCGAGGTAGATCGTTGATGCTAATCTCAATTATAATCTTCTACTCGGACGGAGTTGGATCCATGCCATGCATGTTGTAACCTCCTCCTTGTTCCGTGTGATTCATTTTCCCCATTAAGGGAAAATATTCACAATTGACCAACTTTCCTTCTTTTCCTCTTCCTCCTCGGATGACAACGTTCCATATGTCAAGCACAGTGGTGCTCCTTATGAGAGTGTGTGGGACGAACTCTTTACAGATCTTGCTCTTATGGGTATCTTTCCGCTCCCACCTCCTCATGTTGCCTTTGTTAACATGATTTTAGTCACATTTGATCCTTGGGTCATTCCTTCTTTGGATCTTGTTGACACATGGGGCAAGGTAATTTCGTTAGGTCCTGCCGAAATTAATTACATGGAAATTATTTCAGCTTCACCTTAGGTATCCTCTAATATTTCTGTTTTGAGTTCATCTCTCGATGTGTTTTCTCAATCCCCTTTGCTTGGTTCTAGCCCGGTGGTCATATCTACATGTCTTGAGAAGTTCTCTTCTCCATTTCCTATTGACATGTCAGTTTCTCCTGCCATTGTCAAGCTCTTTCAATTGAGGGCACCTTTATCTCTTCACGAATTAAGGGTTTTTCACCCTCCCCAAGTTTTGACCGATTGCTCATTATTGCAATGGGGTTGTCATCTTCTGACTCGTAACTCTCCCTCACCTAGGGGGCATGGGGGCACAACCTTATATGAGTTCTAATCTATTATTTGGCCAAGTCGATGCTTACTCTTCATGTCAATGGTAAAACTCCAGTGTTCATTGATTACCTGAGTCCGAGCATGATTCTCTCAAAAAGTATTATGCTTAGGTCATCTTGCATGGTTACTTTTGTACAATAAGTGTTTCATTCGTTTTTGTGTAGTGTGGTTTGGTGTGTTGTTTTGTAAGTAGCTTTCTTGCTTATTATGTTTTTTCCTGCTTTGTAGATGTCAATGTCTCCTCACATCGGTTTCGCTGATGGTGCTTGACAAAGTACTCGTAACTTATCATCCACAGTATGGGCCATTTATGACCCCCATGGTTAGTTGAATGATCTTCAAGGGATTTGTCTAGGTCAAACAACTAATAACATCGCTGAGTATAGTGCAGTTATCGAATTGTTGTCAGAAGCTATCACTCTTGGCATCCAGGATTTGGTTGTCAACCTTGATTCACAGCTTGTCGTCCTTCAACTCAACAGGCAATATTCCATCAAAAACCCTCATATATTGAGAATATATCTACATATTTGTCTATTGGAGAGAAATTTATTACATTACATATCATCATATTCCTAGACATATGAATACATTGACAGACACATTGGCTAATTATGTGTTGCATAGACATTTTCGAAACATGTAAAAATAAAAAACAAATCATTTGTGTCATAGTAAGAAGGAAAATATAGCATATATATGTGTGTGTCAATAATGTTTGTCATACATCAAAGCCTCAAAAAATAATATGTGTGTTCAAAATATGTCGGTGGATTGCAGGCCTTATACATATGTGGCCCGGAGGCCTCAAACATATGAAATGCTAGACCTATGCACTAAACAACATGATGCTTATGGTAACATGTAACTGCTCAGACTACATGAATTAGCAGTCAGCGGATTCGATCTGACATCCCCACCATATGCCTCTGGTACTGGCGTGGGACATCACCCATTCGAGCGTACTCTAGGATTCCATGGGTCAGACCCTCAAGATTCTATGCAATCTCCTCCTTGTTTTCACTCCCCTCTTGATAAGGAGTGACATCAAACTACTGAGCAACGCGCCTGGCAATCGGGGACATCCCAATAGGGTGTTCTGGTCCAACATCTGCATTCATAAAATCGAAGTGTCATGAACACATATATTTCAAAAATAGTAAAAACATCAAAAAACTAAAAAATTGTTTGTTTTTACCTCCATCATCAAAATCCTCCCCTTCTGGGAGTAGCATATCTGGATCTCCACGGAATTCAGTACCGCTGTAAGGCCAATCCTCCACTATGATCAGTTGTCGTCATAGCCATGAGAAGAAGGTGGGCTTGTAGGACATCTGTTGACCCCCTGTAACCCTGGGCATCAACTGGCTCCAACGAACCATCCGTGGGTCTCGTGGCATCGATAGATCCACCTCAGTCAGCTAGCATTTGAACAATGGAACCCGCTCTAGGAAGGAGGTCACTAGCACACACCCAAAGAAAAAATGCTTCATGTTTCCCGCCTTAGCTTTTGATAGCTGACGCTTCATGTTGATTTTCATAAATTCCATCGAGTTAAAATATTGGGTGCTATGCACTCGATAGCATACAGGAACTTGGATTTGTTAGTCTCATGCGGCACTTGGGACCCATCCACTCTGTTGATGGTCAACAGTAACACTTTCAACGCAAGATCTCGAACAGTCGCGATCTCGATCTTGCCACTCTTGGATTTGAGAGCTTATGGGAAATGTTCAAAAAGTAACATGGACACATTTGCCCCAATCGGCCTCGACCAATATAGGTTGACTGGTTCTGCTCTCCGGGAAAGTCTTATGATGAAATAAATATTTGAAGTCTCTAGCTCTAACTCTTGGTCACCGATGATAAAAATTTCTCGATTTATGTCCTAGAGACTAATCAGGTACCGTAGCAGCTCAAGTTGAGCTTGCATCCCTGGTGTGAGAAAGAACTTAAGGAGCCCACAGTTCCTCAAATCCTCCAAGAAATTTGGATTAGCTATTGCTTGGGTATTGATATATTCATGTTGTCATTCTTTCCAATCCACCATTTTCAATGATTTTCTTCCTGCAAAAACCATTTAATCAAGTCAATGATCATCGTTTGACAGTGAAATTTGCATTCAAGCGGTTAAATTGAGCAAAAAACATGTAAATTTTTGTTCACGACACCAGCGTGACTGTTTTAAAAATAGTGGTGCAGATGGCGTGATTGGTAGTTTTAGCCACCCCCGATTGGCGTTATTTCGTGCCTAGAAATTGCGTCGACCGAGCATGATTTTTTTTGCCAAAAGCTCTCCATGAAACCTAAAAAATGGATAAAAATAGGAAAAAGTAGTATGAAAATGGAGCTTAATGTTTTGTCTCTTACCTGCACCTGACGACTTGGCGAATGACCTCCTGGATCTCCTGCAATCTGCTCCAGAAAAATTAGGGCACAAAAGGGTTAAAAGCTATTCACACAAAGGTAAAATGGTAAATGGTAAAAAGTAATTACTTTTTCACCTTTTAATTCATTTCTATGAAAATATTAGGTCTTTTAAAGTGTTTTTGACCTATTTTACCTCAAAACTGCATAATGAATTTACCTTTCTTCTGCAGCGACAGGTGACAGATTGTTGACAAGGATACTCGAGTCCCGTTTAAGCCCTTTTCTTGACTCGTAAAACTCAAATGAAAAGATCACCGATTATTTTCCCTTTTGACTTTTTAAAGAAAATAAAATGGGGAGGTCTGCTTTCAGCTCTTTTATGACCTTTTAAACACAAAAATATTTCCAAGCTCTTTCCATTTTGAACTTGTTAAAGGATGTGAAACATCGTTTACCTAGTATACATTTACTCCTTTTTGGGTTGGGATAAAATATATATGAAAAGGTACTCCTTGATTGAAATGGTCAAGCGGTTCTCTCAAGTATCATTTTCTACTTTTTCAGGCTTGAGAGACACAAAGGTACGAAAAGGGACCATGTGGAGTTTTCTTTTCCGTGCCTTTTTCAAACTCTCTAAACATGAAAAAGATATCGAGTTACACCTTTGTTGGACTCGTTAAAGAATTAAATAGCATCGGATTCATTATCATGATGAACATGAGCTTCTCCTTCCTAGGTCTTGTTAAACTTACTAGGTCGGATTCATCCAAAGGATGAACTTACAGTGCAAGTATATGATATCCCATTCAAGCTTGCGATCAAAAATAATTTCGGTACCTACTAGAAATGGTGGGGGGGAATTTTGAAATTCTATCAGCTGTGTTGGCAGCTCACTCTTGAACATGACACTATCTGTTTCATGTCGGGTTGGGGTATCCTCCTTTCATCATTGACCTTCCTAGGTTGGGCTGTTCATTTTTTCCTTCCATTTGATCTCTGCTACATCATCCTAACCACCAATCCTATGGATCCAAAAGTTCCCAAACTCTGGAATCATGTCCCCGATATGTTCAAGAGTTAGTCCCTCTGTAGTTACACTTACTCCTGGTTATCTGTACCATCTGAAATCATTTGCATCCCTTTTTCTCGTGTCAATGATGTGGGATACGTCATGGCCCTCCTTTGATAAGGTTGCTTCCTGTTGACTTCAGCTCATTATCTAGGAAGCTGGACGAGAGACTCCCTTCTAGTACCTTAGCGCTTGCATGCCCTAATGGCAAGTTCTTCGTGACAAGTTCACATCATTGGCTTTCGATCGAGTGATTTCACGGGTGTTTGACATCGGTTCCTTTATTCAAATTTTATGAACTGTGTTTCCAGTACCTTGAGAGCCATTTTCATTATTGGTGGCTTCTCTCATGCTTGTTAACAGTTCACATCATTGATCGGTAATAAAGCGACTTCTTAGCATGTTTGACTTTAGCACGTTCATCCGCATGTTAGGATTTATACTTTGATCAGGTCATTTGGAGCGCAAGACCTTGGGCTAAGATTACACAAGTCCAGGTTGTGAGGCAATGTGACATGGTCATGTTGATATACATGTCTCTTTCAGATGGATGGTTGCGACCATACCATGAGTTGTTATCAGTGATCCTTCTCATTATTAGATGGCTACGACCATACCTTGGTTTCGTTATGATCCTTTTTGCTGGATCCATTTACATGATCATTCTCTGGATGGCTACGTCCATACCACGATTCAAGTATTATTATTCAAAGTTTTCAGTGATGTATATATATCTATGCTTGCTTGCAGGTTCTCCGACGACGAACTCCGGTTCCCCATACGCACTTGTAAAGCATTTCACTCCTCACTCTAGTTCGGCATTCATGATTTAGGGGGCATCTATTAAACAACATTTTTTCACTATCCCTGTACTCCCCGTCCACGATCCTGGAGGACCTCTATAGTGCACCTAACATTCTTTCCTGTCATGAAGAAACTCCCATTGTGTCCCTCTTCATGAGCAGAATAATTCCCTTTTGCATCATTTCCCAAAAATCTTATGTTTATCCCAATTTACAAGACCGGCGCTAATGACCTGTGTCCTCCTCGCGCTGATATACAGGGGTTACAACTACCCCTAGCATCGATCAGATCGATTGAGCACTTTCTCAGTTGTGCCGATCCTCTTTTGGAAAGTTTTTTAAATATGAAACTGAAGCTTCCAGCTCTAGAAGCCTCATAACAGAAGTCTGGTAAATGGTTAGGCCAGATGGAGTGGAGGAGGTCAGTTTGGGCTCCTTTCCCCCTATTAGGATGGAACTAATCCAAGAGATAAGGCCTTCTCCCATGAGAAGAGGAACCATATCCCATTCTTCCAAGCTATAAAAACCTCTCTTTTTCCCAACCAAAAGGCTAGCGCTAATTAGTTTTAGTTTTGGAGTTAGAATAATCATCAAGACATCTATAGTCTGAATTTTTCTAGTGTATGTTTGAGGGAGAATAGTTTGTTTGGGTGTGATGAGAGACTATACGGAAAGAGGCCTTAAAATCTCTATTGTTGGGGTTGTCCATGAATTGCTAGTGGAAATGTGGGAACCTAGATATGTCGTTGGAGAACAACAACATCAAGACATCGGTTGTAATCCCTTCTTGAACTAATATAGATGCAACTATCGATTGATTTCCTATATGAAATTTCATCACACATATTTATGGCTTAATGTTTCTTGACCTATTAAGTAGGTTAAATACAATGTTGTATGCTATTATGTTTCTTGTTTTAGGTGTGTGAAGGAAGGAAACAAAAGATAGTTGGAGTGAGGAAGCAGGATCATCACCAAGTGGAATAGAATTCTAAGCGGTAGGCCCTCTTAATTTATTCTAGCCTAAGGAGATCTTCGATAGATTGTTTGTTTGTGACTAGACCTGCTCTCTCGGGCTGAAGAATTGTTTGTGTCTGCACTTAGAATTTACCTGAATCACAATACAGAGTAGTGGGTAGAGAGAGCTTGTGGAAGAAGGATGAGATGCCTAAGGCCATGAAAAAATGGAGGAGAAAGGAAATAAATTTAAGGCATTAATGGTAGCCCTATAGAGCACAAAATGTAAGCAATAGAAGTTAGATAATTTTAGCAGCTTGGGGCAAAAGGAAAATTTTTTGCTTCAAAAATTGGTATAGAAACAAATAAGCACCAATCCAATATCCTAGGTAAAGAAGAGGAGATGAACAAATGGATATCCATCAGAACCAATCAACTATGACAATTCAATCCCTTTTTAATGGTTATCAGGTTCTAAAGTTTAAATTTCTAAGAAAGATGTTAGAGGACGGGTCTAGGAGCTTAGACAACAAATATCAGAAGCTCAAATAGAAAATGTCAAGTTCAACCTTGTAGAAAAGATAAGTAGAGATTCTAAAACTACAGGGAAATTTAATGAGAATACCATTGGCATGTTGCTTCAACTGGAACTAATTACGATTTAGTTTAGAGGATATGGCATTCAATGAAATGGTGAAAGAACCAATTATGGCTATGCTTATTGTATTAAACAACCAAGTAAGAACATATAGATATTTTTTAAATGTATGTATGTGAGTAAGAAGTAAAAATATTATTTGAATTTGTGTATGTAAGTAAGAAGGTTTAGTGTACATTTACCTCCATTTCCTACCCTGTTCTTCAGGTTTTGTGAAATGGTTTGTTTCATTAAGTTCTTTTGTTAGTATTTCCTACCCATATTATTCTAGGCATTTTACTAAAGGTGGACCCTTTGGCTGCTAGAATCTTGTGACCCCTTTGTTTTAGAGTCATCTAGGTCAAAAGTTTATCATATATGGAATCAATGTCTGAACACTCAGGTGAATTCTTCTACCTCCTTTTGCATATACATTATGAATAATGAATTATGTTTCTCCTTGGTCTTGTGATGATAGTATTGTGACTCCTTTGTTTCAGAGTCATTTCAATCAAAATTTCATCATACATTATAATATTCCTAAGGGGAAATTAATAGTGATAAATAAACAAAAAGAACACATGCAACACAAAATTTCAAACATATCAGTAAACACCCATAATTTCTCCAAAAATTGCGCCAAGCTGAACCATTGCATTATAAATCAAGGAGAGTGCAATATAAGCATGGAGTAGATGCACATGAAATTGGAAAACCAAGCTAGACAAGTCCCAGGTGAAGAAAACAAGTGCCCAAATGTTGGAAGTGTCTCCTCCTCAATGCTCTCCAATGGCCCTACAAAACTTCATTATTAGGTGGGAAGAGTCTATTGTTTGGCCCTCATTGAGTGCTAAGAAATTTTTGAGAAATTAACCTCGGTCTCTCCTCAAATAACCCACCAAAACCCAGAAAGGGTTGGGCCTAGTTCTGACCTCTGAAATTGCCCCAAATTTCCACGTGCTCCTCGACTAGCTAGGTTATTCGCCCAACCTAGAAATGACACTTCCGAAATCCTCCAAAATGATAGCAAAGGCTAGCAAAACTCCCCTACGAATGCCTACACAAGTCCCAACTCAGTTCATCCCCAAAGTACCTATCCTCTTGGATCCCACGTGTGGTACAAAAATGCCTCTACGTAGGCCTATGCAGTCCCTTAAGATGTGTCAATTACACAAAAAAAATTCCACCCAAATGTGCGTCAATAACACTCCAAATACTTAGCAAAATATGGTCCAAGTCTCTCCTGGAAAGCCCAACATAAGTGTTGCTCCACAACTAGCTCCCAAAAGAAGTGTGTATTTCCCTACTGCACCCAATTTGTTGTAATAATACCACAAATTTCCTAAGAAAACACCTGGAATAGCTCCCAAATAGTGTAGATCTCCTCCTTGGGCTGGCACTCGAACTCCAACAAAGGTAGGGTGAGATTCTCACATGAAAATCTCGTGTGCTGAACAACACTTCTAGAGTTGGCTCAACAACTCAAATGTGCTAGGTAGGTTTGATTGTCAAAGGTTTAAAAGTCCCCAAATGGAGGTTTCCTCCTCATATTTGGACTTGTTGGCCCCACCTTCCTTATATCTCCTCCAATTTGACTTGCCTCCCCTTTCTTTGCTTCCCACAATTTCGTTCTAGCTTAAGGGGTGTGTATTTTTCCCTTGGGTGGCCCCCACATCCCACCATCACTTTAATTTTCCCTTGTTGCTAATGTTGGTCCATGCTTTCTCACAAAAATGGAATAATTTTTCCCTTTTAATCCCCTTAGTATAGGTTAAGCCAAAAATTAACATAACTTAGGAAAAATTACAAAACTGGTGTAGTTACTTTGTGAAATTATGTAGAGGGGATATCACAGTCCTCCTCTCCCTAATGTTGTGTGTCCTCAAGAAACTAAAATGTGGGGTGTATTAGGATATGTTCACCCTCCCATGTGGCATCCTCATCTGGAAAATTATTTCACTGCACCAAATACTCCTCAATCTCCTCTCCTTGGTCTCCAAAATAGCCTCAAGCTCCAGAAAGAAATTCCCCTTTTCGTCTAATGGTGGTAACTCAATGGTTGTTATCACATGTTGTCCCAAGACCTTATTGAGGCATGATACATGAAAGATGTTGTGCACCCTACTTCCCGGTGGAAGCCCGAACTCATATGCCACCTCACCCATCCTCCTAACCACTAGATAGGGCCCAGAGAAATGTGGTTGTAGCTTCTTGGGCCCCCTTTGCATCAGCGTGGATTGTCTGTATGGCTGAAGATGCAAGAGAACCAAGTTCCACAACTGAAAGTGTCTCTTAGCCCAATGCATACATACATACATTGTTTTCTGATTTTTGGTGGTCTGCAAATTATCCTTGAGAACCTTAAGGATGTATTGGATCTCTTGTATCTAGTCCTTAGCCCTTGGGGCCCTATTATCTCCAAAAATAAGGCCAGCAAGAGATAAATCATCATATCCATACAAATTATAGAAACAGGACATACCAATAGACATATGGTAGGTAATATTGTAGCAGTACTCCCCTAGGTGAAACCATCTCATCCAAGCTCATTGTTGCCCTATCACATAGTTCCACAAGTATCCCCCCAGCCACTTATTAACTATCTCATTCTTCCCATCTATCTAAGGGTGGTAGTTGGTGCTGGGAGTGAGCTTATTGCCCACCTACCTAAAGAGCTCCTGCCAAAATGATCCCATGAAGCGAATGCCCCTGTCATTGACTATGGTAATGGGGAGACCATGCAACTTGAAAATCTCTCTGAAGAATAGATCTGCAACCTATGTAGCAGTGTACCTAGAAGGGATAGAAAATAACTGGGCATAATTTTTCAACCAGTCCACTACTACATATATACAATCATGACCTTGAACCATAGGAAGTCTTGTGATGAAGTTCATCGAAATTCTCTCCCACTTCCCCTAAGGAATGGAAATCATCTGCGGTAACCCAGCTGGATGAGTCAACTCCACCTTGTTCCTCTGGAAGACCTCACACTCCTACACATTCCTTAACACGTCACCCTTAAGGCCCCTCCAAGTGAATCACTTCCTAACTATCCTATAAGTCTTCAGGAACCCTTGATTTCTTGATAATAGGGATTCATGTGCCGTATGGAGAATCTTCCCCCTCAATTGTGAACTAGGTACTAGATATATGTGCCCCTTGTAGTAAATATCATCATCCATCACTCAGTAGTGCTCCTCCCCGTGAGTACCATCCAAGATATCACACACTTGTTGATCCTTGGAGTACTCCACCAAAAGTTGTGCCTTCCAATCATGGTAGATGCTCATGAGTGAAAGTGTCACGGGCCTCTTGGATTGGGCATTTGCCACTATGTTCTTCCTACTCTTGACATACTCTATGTCAAAATTGTAGCCCTCAATCCTGCTAACCCACTTTTGATGCCTCTCATTGAGGCCCTTCTACTCCAAAATGTAGTGAAGACTATTATGATGAGTCTTCACTCTGAACCTGTTGCCCACCAAGTATTGTTAGAATTTTTCCAATGCATGCATAATGGAAAACATCTCCTTATCATAAATAGAATATATCCTTTCATGATGAAGAAGCTTTTGACTCTCAAAAGTCATTGGGTGACATCCTTGTGATAATATTCCGCTAATTCCCTCACTTGATTCATCACACTCCAAGGTGGATGACTCTGTAAAATCGGGCAAAGCCAACACCAAACAACTACTCATCACCCCCTTTAGGTGCTCAAATGTTTCCTGCACTCTATCTATCCATGTGAATGCCCCCTTCTTAGTTATATCTCTAAGGGGTGTCTCTAGTTGTGAAAATCCCTTTACGAACTTCCAGTAATATGTGCATATGCTCACAAATCCCCTCAATTCAGTCACATTTCGGGGAACTGGCCAGTCCTGGATGTCCCTAATCTTATCCTATTACACCCGCACTCCATCCTCTCCAATAATGTTCCCCATGTAGAGCATATTTGTAATCCCAAATTCACACTTGTACAACTTCACATAGAACTGCTACCCATCCAAAATATGAAGCACCTCCTCTATGTGATGTAGGTGCTCCTCCCATGTACTATTGTAAATCTATATGTCATTAAATAATACCAACACAAACCTACGCAATCTCTTGTGAAACATGTTGTTCATCCAAGGCTGGAAGGTAGTAGGTGCGTTGGTCAGCTCAAAGGGCATAACCAGAAACTCAAAATGGTCATAGTGACACCTGGAAGTTGTCTTTGGGATATCCTGATCCCTCACCCAAATCTGATGGTACCCCAAACAAATATTTATCTTAGAGAAGTACTTGGCTCCTCTAAGATCATCCATAATCTCATATATGTGGGGAATGAGGTACCAGTTATTCAGGGTATTCTTATTAGGATCCTGGTAGTCAATGCACATCTGCAATGTACCATCCTTCTTCTTCACCAGAACAATTGATGAATCAAAGGGGCTAGAGTCGAGCCTAATGTGCCTTAATTCCAGTAACTAAAGAATGACCCTCTCAATCTCATCCTGGTAAACCTTGGGATATCCATATGGGGTCATGATGATTACCTGTACTCCTGGCTCTAGCTCAATAGTGTGTTCAAACCCCTTATCAGGTGGTCATCCTAGTGGAATGACCCCAAATACTTTCATATATCTACCTAGGATGGTCTGTGTGTTTGGATGAGGTGGTTGGGCTAACCCCCTATCTTTAAAATCCTCAATTCCACCACCCACTCAATGTCCCCATGCCTCAAGTTTGCCTCCATCCCATATGTTGAAACTGTTTGTGTTGGATACGAGTGCATGCCTCTCAACACAACTAACTTCCGATTCAGTCCCATGAACTCCATCTCCAATCTCTGTCAATATGTAGTAACTCGTCAAAGAGAGTACACTGCTAGACACCCATCACCACATTGGTGTCTGGAACATCTACCAAAAAGAAGTGGTCGGTCACTGAGTAGTTCCCTATGGTCACCTTCAAAGAGGGAACATACCATATGCACTACATGGTCTTGTCTCCTGGCACAAGAAATCAGAAGCCCTTAGAATACTTCATGGATATACCCCTTCTTTGTATCATATATGCATCAATAAAGTTATGGGTTGCCCCACTGTCCACCAACACTAAGACACACTTCCCTTGCATGGTGCCTCTAATCTGTAGCAGCAAATATATGGGAACCCCAAATAATGAAGAAAGAACTCCTCTAGAAGGTGTGAAAGGTTCTCCCCCTGGTGGTGGTGGTGGAGGTGGTTCTCTTGCTTCATGCGGCTCACTATCACCTCCATCTTCTCCCGACTCTATATCATCATCATGGTCGATGTCTAAGAAGACGTCAATGTAATGGGCCTTACCAATGGTGCATCTATGGCTTGGTGCCCAAGGCTACTGAGAGGTGAATCATAGCTTCCTCCACTGGAGGTCCCTCATAATATCATCATCCAACCCCCCATGAACAGGTGCATCATGCTGTGGTGGGGGTCTAGTGTCTTTGACCCTCTATTAGAAAATGGGTCTAGTGGGTGCCTACACTTTGGTTATGCGAAGTTCACCCTATAATCTCGTTATTTTCCTACTTCATCTTGTAAAGTGGTGGGCCTGATGGCTCTCACCAAGTTTCTCAGTTGCTTTGCTAACCCCTCTAGGAACATGAATGCTTTCCTGGCCTCCGATAAATTGGCACCATCATGGATATCCTAAGAAACTATGAGGTATATGTCTCGGCACTACCAGTTTGCTTGAGTCGTGTTAGCTCTCTGAAGTGCTCCTCAGGTTCCCTCCTCTCAAAATGATCCAAAACCCTTTGTATGAACTCCTCATAGGTAGTAATTCTTGCATGCCCCAAGGTAGTTGACCCATAGAACCACTGATTATGAGCCTCTCCCTACAAATGCAAAGTGGAAATCTTGATGGCCTCCACTATTGTTATCTGGTTAAGCTAGAAATAGACATCCAACTTCTCAACCCATGCTTGGGCTAAGCTCTCAGAAGATCCATCAAAAGTTGGAAGGAATAACCTCCACACTATGCACTATAGATCAATGCCACATGTGTAGGCTCCTCCGCTCAGCCCCTTGCTCCTGTTGTTATTATTGAGTTGGAATAAGTCTTTGAAGGCGGTGGCATCTTGAAAATCAACCCATATGATTGATATTCCAAAAATTAATCCCCCATGGGCATATCCTCCTGCCCCTGCTTCCCTCCAGTACTAGATTCTAGAAGCGTAAGAATGATCGACCTAGGAGGTACGCTACAAATGAGAGGCATATTGTGTGGATCTATGGCCTGGTGGCTCGATTTCCCCTGGTGTTGAGAGATTCCTGAACCCTCTCCCAAATGGATGTCTCCCTGACTTCCCTTACCCTTGTTATCATTGTTGTTATGTTTCCTCAACTCATCAATACCCTTAACCAAATCTTATATAGACTTCAAGAGGCTTTGGGAAAACTCCTCATCGCTTTTATCTTTACTATTAAGATTATCCCCCATGTCTAGTTCCTCGACCTCCTGCTCTAGCATTTCTCGATATGGAGTGATCTGTAGCTACCTTTTCCTGATCCTATATCTTTGTCTCTTGTAAGTGATATTTTTCTTATCCCCCAGTTTCATAGAATGTAGGGTTCCCCACAACCTAAGCCAAGATTATTGCTCTGATACCACTGAAATATTCCTAAGGGAAAATCAATAGTGATAAACAAACAATAACATCACAAACAACAAAAAGTTTCATACATATAATTAAACACACACTTTCTCCAAAAATTGTGCCAAGCTGAACCATTTTATTATAAATTAAGGAGAGTATAATATAAGCATGGAGTAGATGCACCTGGGCTTGCAAAATCAAGCTAGACAAGTCACTGGTGAGGAAAACAAGTTCTTGATGCTGGAAGTGTCTCCTCCTCAATGCTCTATTCTGGACCTAGAAAATTGCACCGTTTGTTGGGAAGGATATGTTGTTTGGATCTCCTCGACCCCTCATAAATTTCCAAGAAATTAACCTTCGCCTCTCTTGAAATAAGCCACCAAAACCCAGAAAGGGTTGGGCCTGGTTTCGACCTTCGAAATTACCCCCAATTTCAAGGTGCTCCTCCACTAGTTGGGTAATTCGATCCACTTGGAAATGACGTTAGCCAAATCCTCCAAAATGATAGCAAAGGCTAGCGAAACTCCCCTCCAGATGCCTCTATAAGTCCCAGCTCCGTTCAACTCCCAAGTACCTATCCTGCTAGCTCCCACGTATGGCACAAGAAATTCCTCTGTGTAGGCCTACGTAGTCCTTGAAGATGTTTCAATGCCACAACAAAACTCCAACATAAATGTGCCGAGCTAGCACTCCAAATCCTCAACAAAAGATGGTCCAATTCTCTCTCAAAAAGCCCAACAAAAGTGTTGATCAACAATTAGCTCCCACAGGAAATGTGTATTTCCCTACTGTACCCTGTTTATTGTAATAATACCATGAATTTTCTGAGAAAACACCAAGAACAACTCCCAAATAGTGTAAATATCCTCCTTGGGCTAGCACTCGAAGTCCACTGAAGGTATAGTGAGATTTTCACATGAAAATCTTATGTGTTGAACAACACTTGCAGACTTGGCTTAGCAACTCAAGCATGCTACATAGGTGTGATTGTCAAAGGTTCAAAAGTCCCCAAATGGAGGTTTCCTCCTCATATTTGTCCTTGCTGACCCCATCTTCCTTATCTATCCTCTAACTCGACTTTCCTCCCCATTCTTTTCTTCCCACAATTTTGCACTATCTCAAGGGGTGCATATTTCTTCTTTGGTTGGCCCCCACATCCCACCATCACTTTAATTTTTCTCTTGTTACTAATGTTGGTCCATGCTTTCTCACAAAAATGGAATATTTTTCCCTTTTAATCCCCTTAGCATAGGTTAAGCCAAAAACTAACATCACTTAGCCAAAATTGCAAAATTGGTGTAGCTTCTTGGTGAAATTTAGAGGGAATATTAGATATATGGAGTAAATGTCTCAACACTTTGGTGACTCTTTCTACCTCACTCTGAATATTGAGCAACAATTCTCCTTATTTTTGTGCTAGTAATCATATGGGTAGATCCCCAAATAACCCAACCTATTAGTTTTCTTAACACGAGAAATGTTATTTTACAACACTGAAAAATAAATAACAAGATAGAAATTTTACAAAGTTGCAAAATAAATAACAACCTTATATTTCTAGGTATATTTCTAGGTATAAATAGTGTGGTGATGACAAGTAATGAATTTGCAATAGCACAAAAGAAATGGATTTGCAATAGAAAAAAAAACAAAGTATTTGTACCAACACCAATAACATTCAAGAAAAAGACCATTTAATAATTCTTTGTGCATACTTATTCATTTGCCGCAAGTTTTCTCATCTCTATATTTTCCTTCTTTGGCTTACCATTCTTCCCCTACTTTTGTTGGTTCCTTAGCTTTATTTTCTCCATTCCCTACATTGCAACCCTAAATAAAATCACTTCTCTAGATAATATTTTCCATTCAAGTGTATTATTATATATATTGCTGACACATGTATTAGTGGAGAATTGCAGAAATTATGCGCTAATTCAACATCCGTGTTGTTTTCTTTGGGTTACAATTGTTCTCCTCCGTTTGTTAGTTCCTCAGCTTTATTTTCTCCATTCCCTACATTGCAACCCTAAATAGAATCACTTCTTTAGATAATATTTCCCATTCAAGTGTGTTCTTATATATATTGCTCACACATGTATTAGTGGAGAATTTAAAACAAAACAAACTAACTAATCACAGAATTAAAAAAACGCCAACATAATAATATGTATTTTTTAAGAATACTTCGGATAAATCAATGTTTTAAAATAAATTAAAAAAAAATTATAAAATGATTCAAAAAGATTTATTGTGAACTAATTTGGCATCATAAACTAAAGGAAATTATGTGGTGGATAATATATATATTTTTGGTAAAAAATAATTATATTTTTTGTTTTAGAATTTTTATATTAAAATTATCTGAATAAATAATTTTTAGTTAATTATTATTTAAAATACTTTTTTAATTATATATATAAATTTTATATTTTGAAAATTTTATATACATTTAAATCATGGAAAATTCACAATTTAAATTTATAATTTGAATAAATTATATTGAAACAAAAAAAATATATCCATAAAAACTCCAAACTTATAACGGCTACGACCTAAACATAAACCCGAGGTATTAAAAACCTAGGCCTTCTGGTTTGTTTATTATTAATGATGAATACATTGTACCAATGATTGGCATGACTAGCTTCGTGGGTTTGGCTGCATACAGAAAAGCGTGGCATGTTAATTCCTTTCATAACTCCCTTTCCTTTCCATGTTCACTGTCTTCCATTCCCTGGACTTCCACCGACTAAAGCACGGCCTGAGCCCGGTGAAACAGAATAAGAGAGTTTGATTCCGAACGAAGGCTATGTTACCTTTTACAAAACATCGTCTTAATAAATTTTCTAGTTTGAAGTTAACAACGAATTAACTTTAAGTCAATGAAAATACAATTGTTTATTAATGGAATCTTTTGAAGTATCTTGACATTCATAGTTACAAGGTATCATCAAAAGTTATGATGAACAGTCACAATCCAATGACAATGAAAGGGGTTAAACCAAAATCCCAAGTATTTATTTATTTTTAACAATATTTTTTCCTGATTGAATATTTCTTACATTGGATACTTCATTTGCATTTATGTTTTAGCCCATAGTCTTCCCTACGATTATATGATTTTTTTTTTATTAATATGTCACAAGATTTAATCCCTTTTAGTGTTGGATAAATCTATGATTAAAATGTATCTATAGTTGTTTTGTGTCTCTCTGTATGTAAACCATGTGTAATTTTTCATTGTTTAAATTGTATTTTTGAGTAATTAATTAATATTAATATTAATATTATTTTATACTAAAAATTGAATGATTACCATAGTGGTTTTCTCTCTCTCTCTATATATAGACCATGTGTAGTTTTTCAATTTTTTTCCCCAAGGAAAAATCATAATTTCCATTAATAAATAGTGAAAATTACATGTTGTAGATGTTATATAACATATCAAAAATAATTGACTCTTGATCACTCAAACAATCAATTGTATGATGAGTTTAAAATTTTTCAAAAAGTATATAATATATATCCACCTATGTCTAGATATATACAATAATATCAACCAAAAAATTGTCTTGTGTATAATAAAAAAATTGCCATAAATCATGCATGAATAAGAATCGTAAATATGAGCAAAAACATATCACTCAAGAGTTGCATCTGCCAATGGAGGATCATCAAAAACACATTGATAATACTGATAATTTTCCGAACCATTATGTTCGGTTATCTCCCAAGTCCCACGTGCCTACTACACGTCCTCTTTGGATAGACGATTGGAAAATGTGTTCATTTCCTTGTAAATGTGATGACAAGAAAATAATCAAAATTGAGCTTTTAACATGATAATATCATCCAATATATTACTGAGTGTGTGCATGTGACAAATAGAATGCTGGTTGAACCAATCAAGAACCACCCTAGAATCTCCAAAAACTTGTAGCTCTTCACATTCCTTTTCTATTGCAAAAAGAAGAAGCAATTTTAGACTATGCAGTTCTGCCAAATTGCTTGTACCCTCAATTAGACCAAACATTGATTTAATGAAATGGTTATCGTTTAAGTATAGTATTGCACCCCCTCCACACTTGCCATTTTGAGTTGATCCATCAATGTAATCCTATGTCTTAGATTGATTAATAGTTTATGCAGTGACTATACAAGGGATATTCTTCTAATCCTCATAAGGAAGGAGGCTTTATATAGAAATTACCTTAGCATCAATCAACTTTGGATGGAAAACCATTTTGTGAAAAATATTCTGATTCCTCCCAATCCATATACCCCAATAAATGAGCATTGGGATGTTCCATTACTTATTTCGAGAGGCTTCACTCCACCATTTCTTCCACGCTTCATTAAAAGTTTCTCCCAACCACCTAAAACGAATAGCCAGAGCTTGATAGATCATATTCTAGATCTCTGTAGCTATAGGGCATGAAATAAACAAATGATCTACCAATTCCTCTACTTTTTTACATAAAGCAAACCATGAAGGACCTTGAAAAGACCTCTTTTTAAGATTGTCTTAGATACAAATTTTGATTTTCAGCAAACACCATAAGAATAATCTAGATTTTGTTGCGATCTTCAATTGAATCCTATATGTTTCCACCAAAATAAGATTACTTTTGGCACTTTTGCAGCGCATCTCTCTCTCTCTCTCTCTCTCTCTCTCTATATATATATATATATCCTTCTTTGGGAGTATAAATCCCCATCTTCGAATGGATCCAAAGAAGTTTGTCTTCCCTATCTTGAATCATGACATGAGAGGATGTGAGGGCATTGATGTATCCATTCCACACTTGGTGCCAATGAGTAGGTAAAATTAATGTTTGTGTCGATAACCAACATTGACCCCATAAGGTAGTATTCTCAGGACCCGCCAGTTGATTTAATGTTCTCTTACCATGTTCAACCAAAAATGTTATTAAATATGGTGGGAGAATGTGTCGGTCACTGCATCTAGACCGTGGGTCAATCCCAATCTAAACATGCTCACCCGATCCAATTCTCCATGCAAGGCATGATCCAATGATATTGAATGAATCTAGCACAACTTTCCAAATGGTTGAAATATTAGCTCTGCTTTTGTTTTGGATCCAAATTGATTCTTCCGTAAAAAGTGGATAGATATATTTTCTTTTTACCACCTATGCCATAGATTGATGAAGGATAATAATCTCCATCCTATTTTAGCAGTGAGAGCTTGTGAGAAGGAGTATAAATTTTTCAAGCCCCATCCTCCCCACTTTTTGGGCAATGCAATCTAGTCCCGTCGAACCCATGCAAAAGTTCTGCCTTCTTTTGATCCTCACCATAAAAATATGAAACTTCTTTGGATAAGGTTTAATATACCCTTAGGTATCTAGGATAAAAACATCCAAAAAATGGTAATGGATTCTAGAACAAATTTTATAAGAACTAGTCTTCTTGCACCAGATAACCACCTATGACTTGAAACTTTTAAGTATTTTTTCAATTTTCACCAGTAACCACATCCAATATATTTTTTTGTAATCATTCAGTTTCAGACGAAATTCCAGATAGTTGAGCCCCTCATAAAAGGTTATTGATTGGAAGGGAAACGGATCGAGAGCATAAGTCATTTCATCTTTAGAGAATCATGTTACATATGGAGTAGATTTTTGATGATTTTCCTCCATACCAGTAGCCTTGAAAAATAAAATGAGCACTTGTTTGAAAGAAATAATATCCCTACAAGAACCTTCAATAAAAATGAGGACATCATCTACAAACAATAGATGAGTCAAATTAATGTTACATGCCACCATAAGACTCTTCAAATTACCCATTCTATTTTCCTCGCTAACTAATCGACTTATGCCTTCCATGATCAACAAGAAAAGTAAAGGGGATAAAGGTCACCCTTGACGAAGTACCCTCTTGGCATGAAAAAATTCGGATGTTGAACCATTGATTAGTACAACAAAAGAAGTAGATGATACACAACACATAATCCAATTTATATAACTAATGTGAAAGCCTAAGTGTGTGAGCAACATTCTAATATAAAGCCAACTGGCTTGTCATATGCTTTTGATAGGTCGATTTTGAGAATCATACCTTTCAATTTGTTTTCCTTCAAACTGTGTAATTCTTCTTGTGCTACTACAATGGCTTCATGGATTTGTCGATCCTTCAGAAAGAAAAATTGTTCCTCGAAGATATGTTGCAATAAGATAAGCTTGATTATGTTCGCGATGATTTTCAGAATAATTTTGTATATGTAGGTACTTAACAATATAGAACAATAATCATTAAAGGACCTCTAAACATCAACTTTAGGAATGAGTGCAATAAATATATTATTTAAAGCCTCATACATCCTACTAGAAGTTCCAGAATTTGTCATTTAGAACATGCGTTGTAATCAACCAAAGGTTTTAGTTTGGTTCAATTGATGTCTTATCTCAATTAAAATTCAATGGAAAAATTTGTCTTGTATTCCTTTTTTCTCTACTACATATGATTTGATTGTCAACCTACATCTCTTGGTGTAAGTCATACTCCTAGAGTTATTGAACTAGGGTAGGTTGTAGTAATGATCATCATTTACATTAAAAATAATTATTATCAGATTATGAGGAGATGATATCACTTCGTGGAGAAGTGGTCTCGATCACGATAATATTAATATCTACAAGTTTGGCATCATATTTTTGTAATTCAAGTTGATTAGGAAAGAATTAAGCCTTTGTCACATGATGGTAAATCCTTTTGTGTTTAACATTTTTTTAAAGCAAGAATGAAAACAAAATGCATGTTCACACTAATGATTAAATGGTATTACTTGGACTAGATGGTGGGTACTAGGATTATTTGTTCAATCGATATCTAAGGTACAAATTTGTGAATGTCTCTTCTTAATATATAAACTTAATCTCAAATAAAAAAATAGAAGTGAACGTCTCCAACACATCCCTTTATAACACAAAAATGTTATCAATGAGGCCACCCAAACTTGCAAGCCACTCTTTTAATAAATCTGAAGGAAATTGAGACTTGTCATTGCTGCAACCCATCTTGAACCAAGAGAACACATTTAACCTCCTATCCCATTGAAGATTGCATAGACCACTGGATCAACGAATAAAATATATTAACTAACTTAACTGGTGACAAGCTACCTAGCCACTTTCATTACTATAGTAAAGAGATGTCACACACCTCACTATTGTACACCCAACTACTAAAAGGTTGATACGTAAGTGTAATAGGATTCTTCTCACCTCGTGAGGACTCCCAAAAATTCTCGTAATTTCACTAAGGGAGGACATGGTTAAACCAAAATAGTCTGTCATGGAGGGCACATTGTTACAGGTCATTTTGTCACATCTACTCAAATGGCCTAAAACTCAGATCAATCAACATACTTGACACTTTGTCATCATCCCTTTGTAAAGCCTCAAGCATTACCTCTCCAAAAAAATATAGGAATTATGAGTTTATCAACTTAAAGACTCATTTTTGGACCCATCACACCCTGTCTTCTATGCCACCTGCACTGGTTACATGTTGCATAACTAGGCCCCTGCACTGGGGAAATTGCGATGGTTCTATAATTTATAGAAAAATAAAAAATAATTATGAATATTTCTCTTTCCAAAATCTTCTAAGGTGGTTTTAACCATTTACTATTGATTGAGATCTCAAACTCCTATCCTATAGGTCTTATCTCTTATTGCTAGAGCATATCCTCCTTCGTATGTGGATCTAAGTCCTAGTTTGGTGATGAGCACCAATATTGCAATAAGGATGTTGTAACTCCTCGGCTACCAGCTTTACTTATCAACCCACAGTTCGTACAAACTTGGAGGTGACAGTGTTGTATGTATAAGTAAAAGTGATGGTCCTGCCTATTGTCATTGTTCAGCTAGTGAGAGACCACTAGGGTTCCAAGCCAGACTTCTATGGAGACAGAAGAAGCTTGATTCTTTTATGGAAGAAAGGTAAATCTACTCAAAGAGAGTTACTCTACTCCATTAATGGAGAAGGTCAACATGTAATGCTAAATCACACCATTCCCTAATTAGCCATTTAAGAAGCTCTGCTAGGCAGAAATGTTAAATAAAAATCAAACAAATGCTACTATCTAAGTTGCAGAAGTAAGAAGCATCAAACAATACTAATGTGCAAGTAAAGAGACTAAACTAAATCCGTTTTTGCTTTTTTGGTATTTTTATGCAAAATCAAGTATGCAAACTAATTGTTCTTGTGGATGTGGCAGGTGGATTGAGGATGTTTGAGGATGGATAGAAGGTTTCTGAAATGGTTGGATGGTGTGGAGGGTCCCTACAAGGCTTTTGGTGACTTCCTAGAGGTTTTTCATCAATTCGGCCTCAAAACAGGCTGTTTCAGGAAAACCTATAGGATGTACTAGAAACCTATAGGATGATCTTGTACGAATTACAGGAAACCTACAGGATACAGCTGAGAGATAAATGTGAGGTTTTGGAGGTGATGGGAGGCTTAGGAAAGGTGTGTGATGAGTGGAATGGAGTGGTAGAAGGTCTAGGATCACTCGGGAGTCAATATCCAGGATAATAGATGGCTAGATTCCCTCAATGTGCTTGGGAGAATTTCTATGAAAAATGATGGAGAACTAGTGAAAGTGATGGTGAAAACAAAGGATGGCTAAGGCGGAGGAAGTGGAAGGTGGCTGATGGCTATGAAATCTTAGTCTCCTCCTGAAGCACCTTCTCTACATAAAACATGTGTGTCTTCCAAAAAGCTATGCAACAAGATACATTTTCATAAAATATAAAAGCAAAATTAATGAATCAATCACCTATACTATGCATGGAGAAAGTTGCTGAAAGGAATGAAAGCATGACTGAGATTTACTGCAGAAATGGAGATGAAAAATATGACAATGAAATATACCTTGCAAAATTAACCAAATACTAAATTAACGTCAACAAACTCCAAATCTCATAAATGAACTAGAAATCTATGTTTTTACGGCTGCTTAAGGGTTTGTTCCTCAAGTCATGGTCCTAGAGGGAGGAAGTGAGGCTAAAACACCTACTAACAACATCGTGGTGATCCTTTTTCTCCTTGCTACCCTGCTACTTGAAATAAGGCACAAATGGAAGCAACATATTAAACAACCAATCTAATCTACACTACTTGTAATGGAAATGCCTCTAAAAAGAAAATTAACAATGAAGCTATGAATCTACATTATACATACATGCACAATAAAGAGGAGCCTTGGCTGCTAGGGTTCGGCCCTAACCCAAGAGCTTTAGCCCTCTGAGTTAAGTCATTGCTGGCTCAAAACAAAACTCATTCTTATTACCAAAACAACAAATTACACCAATAGAACTATCACAAGTTTTGCAGCTCGAAAATAGATTAGATTTTTACAATAAAAAATCTGAATCCTACTGAGGTCCTAGGTATCTCTACTTATACATATAAAGTCCCAAATGACTTCCTTAAAATTAGGGAGGCTCGGCTCCCAAACTCGAGATAAACTGGTGCTTTGTCTCTCACTTGCTCGGCTGCCTTCTAGTCCTCATGATTTGCCTGTTTGCACTCCGAGCTGATGTGATGAATGGAGGAATATTCGAATGGAGGAGTAGTAAATGAGGAGGATTTACCTCCTACAATCCTTCTCCCTTGTCCCATTCGAGTTTTGACCTTATTCTTTGCCAAAATTCCTTCATTTTCTCCTTTAATTTTGCATTCAGTGCATATTAGATCACAAAGCATAATATCCAACTCTAACTCACCTCATAAACAAAATATAAGAAAAAGCATGTAATAAGTTATGAGAAAAGTTGGTTTGACTAAGCTAGGAGGTGAATTAAGGCCCATATAATTACCTAATGATGAGGCTCATCATCACCCCCTACTGAAAGTGTTGCTCATCCTCTGAGCAACTTAATCAATATCCATATCCTTCATGGCTCTAGTGGCCTCTCTTCTGATATGGTCTCCTCTTCTTGTTCAAAGAAGCCTGCTTTCTTTTCTACCTCCTCCCACTGCCTCTTTTCTTCTTCTTCTTTTCTCCCTTATATCATCCCTAAGATTAGTGGTGGATTGAGTTTTAGGCCTATCCAATTGACCTTCAACTTTTGCATAGATTGCTTATACATAGGTGTCATGTTGAGTGCCTCTCTCAACCTTTGAGGAGAGTGATATTCTCTTATCTTTAAGCTATATGGCAGTGTGTTCCATCTCCTCAGGAAAGCATGTATACTGTCATCTCCTAGCAACCTGAACATGTCCTCAAAATGTGAAATTTCTTGCTCTTGGGCAGCAAGATATCTAGGTGCTAGCTGAGGATCATTTACAATCAAATTATGGGTACTGATGAGGGCCATGGGATTTGACTGTTCATCTATGATCAGAAGAGGTTCGGTTTTCTCTCTTGCCAATATCATTTTCATCTATGCAACTCTTGACTCCTCATGGTTCATCCATGATGCAAAATCCATTAATTGTGGATCTCCTAGCTTAGCATTAGGGTCCCATATATTCATGTCTGTGAAGGCCATGTTGTGCAAATAAAACTTAGCCATTTTGGCCGTATATTCTAGTGTACTTTGATCACAAAGGTCAATAAACTGCCTATAGTCCTGAAATGGCATGGTGCCTCTTTGTGCTTGGGTCTTAATCTGAAACTCATACCAATGTTCTTTGAGGTAGAGAGCATAGGATTTAGCTGGCATCCTACATTGGATTTCTTCCAAAGAGAGACTGGCCATACATGCGAATTGATTCTCTCTTTCCTGCAACTATCCCCTTAACTATGCATTTTATCTCTCTAGTTGATTTCTCATTATAGCTTCTCTGTCCCTCAAGACACTTAGCTCTTTGCCTATCTCCTTGAGTTTCTCTTCCATGTGCCCAATGTCTTCCACCCCCTTTGATTTGGTGATCTTCATCCATTGGTGAGCTTTGGCCCTTTCCTTCTCAAGCTCGAAGAATAGTGGGATGGAAAAATTTTAAGGTATGACCCTGCCTCCTTCAATAAACTGGTAATAGGAGTCCATGTTAGGTTGGGTGCTGGGTTCTTTTATATCTAGGTCCTCTTCTTTAGTTTCTTGCTACTCCCATACCTTCCTCTCCAATTTCTGTGCCTCCTATAGATTCAACAGAGTATCCTATAGGATTGTTTTTGCTTCCTATAGATTTTACTATATATCCTGTAGGATTCTTTTTCCCTTGGAGGAAGTTGATCTAGTAGTAGGCCTCCTCACATCTGTGATAGGGGACTTATGGGAAGCAATTTTCTCCTTTTCTGTAGGGGAGTCTTCAATCACAATAGGAATTTTGGTTGATGCTTGGGGTTTCCCCTGTCTTATTCTTGTGCTTTTCCTTGTCCTGAAATATAATGGGGTTTGCCTCTGCCTTTCTCCTTTTTGTTTGATTGGGGTGCTAAGAGCAGCCAGGGCAGTTGATGCCTCTCTCTCAGTGGCTTCTGGAGACACCCTAGGTGACTCCTCCTTGTTTTCTGTTCCCTCTTTTCCATTGCCTTCTTCCTCTATGTCCTTCCCGTCTTCTTCTTGTAGCTCTTCATCATCTCTATCAGTTTCTTCCTTAACATCCTCCTCTGTTTCTTCGTCATCTTCCTTCTCTTCTCCCTCTTCTTCTTCATCTTCATCATGTTCCTCCGTGTCATATCCTTCTTCATCCATCTCATCCTTATCTCCTTTTGTATCTTCCTCTTCACTGACAGTGGGACTAACATCATAAGTGAGAGCTTTGATGTCATCTTCTACTGGAATGTCTCTGAAAATTGACCATGTTATAGGAGTTCTGAGGTTTTGGAGGGCATCTTCTATAAGGATACTAATTAACCCATGGTGTGCTAACTATTGGGAATTTCCCTCCTTCACTTTGACGCTTGAGTCTATGAGTGATTGAAGCACGAAGTATGCTATGCTGAGCCTTTGGTGAGGGGGTGTTTCTGCTCCAAATCTCAATTCTTCAAGGATCCTGAAATGATAGCCATAGACCACACTATACCTACCCTCACATGAAATGTATTTGATCAGTTGGTAGCTTACCTTATTCCATGGATATGGCGGACTTTCCCTCCTTACTCCATTTTTTCCCTCAGTGGGTTCGTCACCTTCTAAAAAGAATTCTATTTTGGAAACTTGGCTATCCCCTTTGTCTTCTTTCCTCCATGGTATTCCTAGCGGAGGTGTGGTGACTTTGCTGATGAGATTAGGGGTGAGATGTATAGTGAGGCCCCTTATTACAACAGTGGCATGGATTTTGGTGAGTGGAGTGAGGGAGAGAGCAAATTCTTGAGCCACTTCATCATCATACCCTCTGAATTTTTTGAGAAACCCCATCCAATTATGTCTTGTGAAGATTTCAAGCACTTGGGGGTGTTGTTGGATTCTCACCGTGTTGGTGGGCTCTCTCCTATTAAACCCTCCCGTCATCTTGTTGGTGAAGTTTGAGGAGATGAGAGGGATGAAACAATTTTCAAATGCAGAACCAAAACAGAGATGACTGCGTATGTAATTCCCCTACACAATTGCTAAATTCACTCAAACTTAGAGGATGTTTGGTTCATTTACTTGTAAAGATGGATGCAATTACAGAGCCTACCTCTTTAGATTTTTTTCAGTGGCCAACTCCCATGATATCCCTTTTGAACTCTTATCTGCCAATCCTGTAGACAGACTCTGTGTATCCTGTAGGAATTCTTGTGCATGATCCTATAGGAATTCCTATGCATGATCCTGTAGGAATTCATGTGCAATTTAGTAGGAATTCCTGTGCAATCCTGTAGGAATTCCTGTGTAGTGAAATGATCGAGTTTTGCTTCTGGTGGGTTTCCTGGGTATGAGAGTGGCATGAGTGAGTGAGTTTCGAGGAAGTGAAATGCATGAATGCATGGGAACAATGTTTTATTTCCTCCTATGGTGATTCAGGATGAGGTGGTGTGCTGGCAGCAAAGGTACATTTCCATTTTTTGACCATTCGTCCCCACTACCACCTCATCATTCCCCACTCCTCATAATCAAATCCCACCTTATGGATCCTTAGTTTTAACTGCTTTTGTCCTACTCATTCTCTGTCTTTTAGTTGACTGCAGCCACGTGTGAGAGGACACCTAGTTGTGCATGTGTTTCTGAATAAAGGTGGCCAAGTTAACTGGCCACCTTTTCACTAATCAACCAAATATCTCATAATCCTTACATTTTTTCGACTACATGATGCATATGAGAGAGTGAGTGGTATACTTACCTGTGGTTCCAATGCTATGCTGCAGTTATCGAAGATTAGAGGTGTTGTTGTGTGTATTTGTTGCATGCTATTCTTCTTCCTCCTCTTGCTGTCTGCTAGTGGCTTCTTTGTTGGTGCAGGTACCTGTGGTTGAAGATATGATGCTACTACTTTGGAGCTCCTAGATCATCATGCTGAATTCTTGTTGCTGGTATGATTGCTATTCTGTGGGATAGGCTACTACAAGATTTCCTACAGGATGTCCTGTAGTTGCTTGTCCCTCAGGACTCTTTGATCATTCTTCTTGCTGGGGCTGTGAGGATGGTGACATGGATGGAAATGAGGAGTGGGAATGTGGAGAGGAAGGAACATTCAGGTGATGCTCTTTATTCCTCTTTGTTTTCCTTTTTCGAAGACTAGAAAAAAAAAGTACTCTTAAAACTGACTTTTTGTAATGGTGAGTGCAGGGATGATGATGGTGGACAAGGTGTGGTGATAAATGATGAAGAGGGTGATTTTAGTGACCTAGCAAGTCAATCATTTTCCTTCGAACGATGTCCTGTATGATTTTTGGGTCACTGTAATTTCAAGGGATCTTGTAGGAATAAAAGGGATCCTATAGAAAACACAGTCCTTTTATAAACTGAAGAAATGTAGTGAAAAAAATGACAAAAATGTTGGAGGGATGCATGGTAATGAGTGGAAAAATAAATATGTGAGTGACAGGGGTCTCTTTGTGATCCTCCTTTGCTGCTTAAGCGTCCTTCTTGCTGACCTGCAAATGGAAATTTCATGATTTTTTTATTTTTTATTTTTTATTTTTTGAATAACAACTAGGATGCCTCCGAGAGGTTTTCACCTTAATTGTTTCCCCTGGGCGCCTCAAGAAAGTTTTTCACCTAGGGATCTTTCTTATCCTCTTTTTTTTTTTTTGTTTTTTTTTTGTTTTTGTTTTGACACCACTAAGTTGCCTCAAGAGGTTTTCAACCCAATGATGGGACTCAGGTGCCTCATGGAGGTTTTCACCTGAATCCTTATTCTTTTTTTTTCCTGAGTGATTTGATGAGGGAGGAGCTGGAACTTGCTCCACTATCATCACTGGTTTATTGATATCATCAATGAACTCTTGTTTTGATAAAGGTCTCTTGTAAATTTTCAACCGGTGTCCATTAACAAGCAAAGGAATGAATTCTTCATCTATGGTTCTAATTTTCACTGAACCATTATCATGGCATCTTTCCATAACATAAGGTCCAAGCCATCATGTCCTTGGCGTTCCCTTGAAGTGTTTATACCTAGAATCATATAACAATGCCCAATCGCCTTCCTAAAATTACTTCTCCTTGATATTTTTATCATGCCAGATCTTCCTCTGAAGTTGAACTACCTCTGTATGTAGGAGGGCCTACATTCTGAATTCATCCAAACCATTCAACTAGAACAATCTCTCTTTTTGTGAACTTCTGAGATCCAGATCTAGTTGGGCTGCCATCCTTAATGTGTTATATTCAAATTCAATGGACAGTAAGGCCTTTCTCCCATAGACCAGCTCATAGGGTGTGAATCCAGTGGTGGTATTCGATGTCGTATTATAGGCCTAGGTGGCCTCAACTAGTCTTTCTACCCAATCCTTCAGGCCGATGCTCACCACTTTGGTCAAGATTCCCTCCAGTGCTCTGTTGGTCACCTCCACTTGCCCATTAGCTTGTGGATGATAGGGAGTGGAGGTTCTATGCTTGATCTTATGATGGTTGAGCAAGTCTTCAATCATGTTGGAGGGAAACTGGCTGCCTTGGTCTACGACCAGCTCTCTAGGTGATCCGGATTTAAACAGGAACACAACAAATTACAGAGATAACCATATACACAAAGATGCAGCGGAAATAATACTTCATTTCATTAATGGAAAATACTGAAAATATGCTTACAACCAGAAATGGAAATAAACCAGCTAGGGCGATGGTAGCTTATCTCTGAGAAGAGATGTGATGGCTACATGCCTCTGAACTGTGTTACAATGAGGCTCGAAGGCCTATTTATTGTTGAGAAACAATGGAAAACCCTTAACATTCCAAAACCTAACCCTAGGAGATGAAACACCAAACTGTGGGCCCCGTTTGGGGTAAATTGGTACATCAACTTCCCGGGGTCGTAACTTTGGCATATGATCTCCGTTTGACGCATACAATAGCTCGTTAGAAAGATCTATCCGAGCACTACCATTGTTGGAACGGGCAACATCGATCCATTCCATGGACCCATGTTGACCCCAGATTCCCCAAAAAACGTCGTTTAGGGCCTAAAAATGGCTCCGGAAGTTCAGGACCCGAAAAACTGCTAAAAATAGTAAGTTGTGCTACAATTAAGGAAACTGAAAATGCTGAGAAGGACAATGGTGGGGGTCCAGGTGGACTTGGCAGGTGGCCACCAATATCCACCTGGATCATTCCTCCCCCCTTAGGAAGCAATGGTCCCCATTGCGTTGAGCTCCTCCATGAGATGAGGAAACTTTTGCTGAACTTGTTCCCTGGTGAGCCACTTGCCCTGCTGAAGGAGTTGGCCTGCTTTGACAACTCGATACAGTTGGATATTCTGTTGGCGAGTGTTCTTGATCTGTGTGTCCATGATCCGATCAGTTGCAGCTTGTTCCATGCAATCTGGATTTAATTCTGTGGGTTTGAGTTGTTCTGCAATGTCGGATGTGTCTAGCAATGGTGGAAAGTATGGCCGAAGGCGGTCCACATTGAACACTGGGTGCAGGCCAAGGAATGGGGGAATGCTGAGCTCAAATGCATTGTCTCCCATAGCCTTAGTAATGGTGTAAGGACCATATCAGAGTGGTCTCAATTTCCGATAGGCTCCAGTAAGGCGTTCCTTTTGCAAATGCAGCCAGACTTTGTCGCCCACCTGAAACTTGTGTGGCACCCGATGTTGATCATGTCGCTGCTTGTACTTGGCATTTGATTTCTCAAGAATGTCATGGACCTGCTGGTGAATATGTTGGATGTGCTCAATGAAGCTGGTGGCCTTATCTGTTTCAGACTGGACATGAGCTGAATTCATGTGAGTAGCTGCAAGTGGCATGGCCACATTAATGGGGCATAGTGGCTGGAATCCCAAACCCACCTAAAAAGGGATATGGCCAGTGGAGCTGTGAAGAGCTCAGTTGTAGCTGTGCTGAACATAGGGGAGGCTCTCGTCCCATGTGCGTGGATGCTTTGAGTTGTACATGCGTAGAATGTGCACAATCATCCTATTGACAACCTCTGTCTGGCCATCAGTTTGAGGATGGAAGGCTGTGGACTTCGTGAGTTTGGTGTCCAGCATTGACCAGAGACTGGACCAAAATGTGCCGAGAAACCGACTGTCCCGATCTAAGATGATAGACTGTGGAATCCCAAAGTGCACCCACACTCGTTCAAAGAAGAGTTTAGCAGTGGCTTCTACTGTGATATTCTTCTTGCAGGCCATCATAATGGCCATCTTCGAGAACCTGTCGACGACCACAAAAACACAGTCATTTCCATGCTTAGTGGAAGGAAGGCCTGACATGTAATCCATGGAGATGGATTCCCAAGGTCGACTAGGGGTAGGCAACGGGGTATAGAGGCCGTGCTTCTTAATGGTTGGTTTGGCAATGGCACAGGCAGTACATGATCTGATGTACTTCCCAACATCCTGTCGAAGATTCGGCCAATAGAAATAATTTTGCAGTACTGTCACTGTTTTCTCGACCCCAAAATGCCCAGCAGCCCGACTGTAGTGTGCTTCCCAAATCATCTTGGCACGCTCGCTTGAAGGAACACAAAGGTGACCGAGGTGGCATAATAGGGCATCCTGGAGGTGAAAATCTACAACACGCTGACCCTCCAAGAGTGTCTGGTATGTGTGGCCGAATTCTGGGTCGCTCTTGTAGAGAAGTGGCCAATCAGAAGTCTTGTGCCCATAAGAGTTGAGCACGGTGGTTAACGCCATGATCGGTGGTCGACTGAGGCAATCTGCAACATTATTGGTGCTGCCCTTCTTATACTTGATATTCAAGTGGAACTGTTGCAGGTATGTAGACCACTTCTGATGGCGATCATTCTGCAATTTCCCTTGGGTCTGTATGAACTGCAGGGGTCGGTGGTCTGTGTGGATGACCGTTTCCTTCCCCAAAATGTAATGCTTCCATTGTCGGCAGGCCTGTACAATGGAATACATCTCTTTATCATAAGTGGGGTGCTTCCGGACTGTGTCTGAAAGTGTTTCACTGTGATATGCCACTGGATGTCCATGTTGAGTAAGGACTGCCCCAATAGCATAGTCAGAGGCATCTGTCTCGACCTCAAATGGTTGTTGTAAATCTGGTAACGCGAGCACTGGTGCCGTGCAGAGGCGATCCTTCAACTCCATGAATGCCTTTGGTGGAGATTCAGACCAAAAGAATCTTGCTTTCGCCCCTCCCTTGGTGACTTGACTCAAGGGCCAAGAAATATGAGAAAACCCCAACACAAACCTGCGGTAGAAGTTGGCAAGACCTAGAAAGCTGCGGAGCTCTGTTAGAGTGGTTGGAGAGGGCCAATACCGAATGACTTGGACCTTGGCTGGATCGACATGCACCCCCTGTTCATCAATGATGTATCCCAGATACTGAACCTGGGTCATGCCAAAAGTGCATTTCTCCAAATTGGCACATAGCTTGTGTTGCTGCAGTGTTTGGAGAACCTGTCGGATGTGGTGGAGGTGCTCTTCCCAACTTTGGCTGAAGATCAGAATGTCATCCAAGTATACTACTACAAAGGAGTTGGTGAATGGCCGCAAGATGTCATCCATTAGCCTCATAAAGGTTGCAGGAGCATTCGTCAATCCGAAAGGCATGACCAACCATTCGAAGAGGCCCTCCTTGGATTTGAAGGTAGTCTTCCACACATCAGAGGGTTCGATTGGTACCTGGTGATATCCTGACTTCAGATCGATCTTGCTAAAATATTTCGCCCCCTTTAGTTGGTCTAGGAGGTCATCAATCCGCGGGATCGGGTACCTATTACGGACAATGATCTTGTTCAGCGCCTGATAGTCAATACAGAGTCTCCACGTCCCATCCTTCTTCTGTACCAACACAATTGGGCTCCCACAGGGCGATGAACTCGGACGGATGTGACCTTTCTACAAGAGCTCCTGAATCTGCCTCTTGATTTCATTGTTCTCCAGAACGGAGCGTCGATAAATTGGTCCATTGGGTAGCGGCGCACCTGGGGTCAGATCGATGGAGTGCTGGAATTGACAGTGCAGAGGAACCCCTGCCGGGGAGGTGAAGATGTCCTCGTACTCCTCCACGATCTTGTCCATCTGTAGTTGTAGTGCAGAGGGACCCCGTCTGGAGGCCGCGGCCACTGTCTTCTTCTTTCCTTGAGGGCATATCATCAGGAAAACAAATTTCCTGGTTTTGGAAATGATCTTACTGCATTGTTTTGCAGTAATCAAGGAGATGGCGGCAGGTGGTGCTACCTCTGGTATCCTGAACAACTTATTTCCCAATGTAATAATAACAGCACAGGGTCTTGATTCATACACAGCATGTCGCTTCCACAAGTATGGTTGTCCTAGTAATACATCACAAACTTCAAGGGGAGAAATGTCACACAATACCTCATCCGTGAAGGGCTTGATGTTGTATGGAAGGCGACACTGCTGGCTCACGCGAAGATCTCGTCCTTGGTGCAGCCACCCAATGGTGTATGGTTGTGGATGTGCTGTAGTCGGTAAGCCCAACCGCTTCACGACCTCTGCCGAAATGGGGTTCTTTTGACTCCCGCTATCAACAATGAACTGTATAGGGGAGCCCTTTACCCACATCTGAGAGTGGAAGAGACGCTCCTCCTCCTCTGGATCTTCAGGTTCATTTTTCTGGATCTTTGCGGTAGCAACAGTGGCGCTGGGATCCGCATCAATGATCTGCTTCCCTTTTTCATACCCCTTATCGGGTTCTGACTCAGAGTCGGAACATGCATCTGATTCTGAAACTTTTAGCTCCGCCACCAGTGACTGCTTGGCCCGACACTCACTTGTGTTGTGAGTGGAGCTCTTATGGAACTCGCACCATTTTCCAGTCTCCTTTCTCGGCTTCGCGACACTGTTCTTTGCTTGCAGCTTCGGCTGGTTGTCTTGGGCTGTCCCGCCTTGGCTTTGTCCTTTGTTCTGTGGTTTCGGGGCACCTTTCCCCTGCTTTGGATTCGCAGATCCAAAATCTCGCTTCTTTTGTTTCAACTTCTGCTCGACCTTGACGGCATATCGGTATGCTGCACCGAGCGAGGGGATGTTCAGGAATTGTATTTCTTTCTGGATGTACTTGTGCAGGCAGCCACGGTATTTGAGTATCAAATGTTGCTCCGAATCCTTGATACCCAACTTTGTGCGAAGGGTATGGAAAAGATTGGTGAACTCCGACACGTCTTGGTCCCTTCCCTGCCGCAGCGTGGTCCACTTTATGTATTCATCCTCATAGCTTCCAACAGGGTAGTACTGCTCCTTGACGGCATCCCGGAACGAATCCCAGGTGGGTGCGGCTGAAAATAGTGAGCCAGTACTTTCATCCTTCTGCTCGCAGTAGGTTTCCCACCAGTCCTTGACGTGGGGGGCTGCTTTGAGAAGGGCAAAAACAATCTTTTCCCGACTTGAAAAATCATGAACAGAAAAATAACCCTCTAGCAGATTTAACCATTTATCTACGGCATCTGCGTCTATCTGACCCTCGAATATGGGGATTTCAAAATTAACTTGTACCTTAAAGGGTGTGGCGTTTCCAGAGTAGCTACTGGAAGCCGATGCGTCGCTTCTGGGTAGCCGCTGAAGGATCTGGGCAAAGCTGTCCATCATCACGTTCCGTTGTCGCTCGAGGGCTTCTTCGAGCAAGATTTTGATGGGATCTCCTGCCCCCTCGTCTTTCTTCTCGTCCGCCATGGGAGGCCGTCGGGATTTGCGAGGCTGGTCTTGCAAAGGTTCAACCAGTTCAAGCCCTAACTCCTTATATCCCGACCTTGTTGGGGACATGCAAAGAAAAACAGAGAAAAAGCAGACTGCTCTGATACCACTGATCTGGATTTAGACAGGAACGCAACAAATTACAGAGATAACCATATACACAAAGATGCAGCGGAAATAATACTGCATTTCATTAATGGAAAATACTGAAAATATGCTTACAACCAGAAATGGAAATAAACCAGCTAGGGCGATGGTAGCTTATCTCTGAGAAGAGATGTGATGGCTACATGCCTCTGAACTGTGTTACAATGAGGCTCGAAGGCCTATTTATTGTTGAGAAACAATGGAAAACCCTTAACATTCCAAAACCTAACCCTAGGAGATGAAACGCCAAACTGTGGGCCCCGTTTGGGGTAAATTGGTACATCAACTTCCCGGGGTCGTAACTTTGGCGTATGATCTCCGTTTGACGCATACAATAGCTCGTTAGAAAGATCTATCCGAGCACTACCGTTGTTGGAATGGGCAACATCGATCCATTCCATGGACCCATGTTGCCCCCGGATTCCCCAAAAAAGCGTCGTTTAGGGCCTCAAAACGGCTCCGGAAGTTCAGGACCCGAAAAACTGCTCAAATAGTAAGTTGTGCTACAATTAAGGAAACTGAAAATGCTGAGAAGGACAATGGTGGGGGTCCAGGTGGACTTGGCAGGTGGCCACCAATATCCACCTGGATCACTAGGGTACCCAAATTTGTAGAATACATTCTCCCTTAGAAACATGGCCACCTTCTATTCTATTGCTGCCTTAATTGCCTTGGTTTCAACCCACTTTGTCAAATAATCAATGCACACAATGTACTATTTTTTCTTTAAAGGAGGGTCAATAGGCCCAATGAATTCCATGCCCCACTTGTCAAATGGCTCGAAAGTCACTTGAGGTTGCAGAGGAATTTCATCTCTTGGAGTAGGCCTTCCCATCCTCTGGCACTAATCACACTGCATAGCGTATTTTTTTACATCCTGATGAAGAGTGGGCCAATAATAGACTACTTGTAACACTTTGCATGTTGTCCTCTTTGCTGCAAAGTGACCTCCACAAGGCCCATCATGACAGGTCAGAAGGATTTCAAAGACTTCCTCCTCCCTGACACACCTTCTCAAGATTTGATCTGGGCCAAGTTTGAAAAGATTTCCCCCAATCCAAGTGAAGGGGGTGCTTTTCTTGACTATCTTGCTCGTTTCTTTGGAGGACAAGTTTGGTGGGAATTGCGCTGATACCAAATAGCTTTCTATATCAGCAAACCACGGAGAGAGAACTGAAATAGCAAATAAGTACTCGTCTGGTAACTGGTCATCCACCATTCCTTCTTCACCTGCAGGCAAATTTACTCTAGACGAAAAAATCTGCAACAACATTTTCTTTACGAGGCTTATCAACAATGGTTAGATCAAACTGCTGTAACAAAAGTAACCATCTTATAATTTGAGCATTCACATCTGGTTTGTTCATTAAATATTTGATTGCAGCATGGTCAATATGCACAAATGTTTGATAGCCTGTAATGTAATGCCTGCATTTTTTTAATGAATGCCAGGAGTTCCTTTTCGGTCACTGTATAATTTAGTTCATCCTTTGATAAATTCTTACTAATAAAATAGATAGCATAAGGAAGTTTTTCGTCTTTCTAACCTAGGGCTGTTCCTATGGCTTTGTGTGAGGCAGTAGCATGAATATGAAAGGGGAGGGCCCAACTTGGGCCTCGGAGAATTGGTGCAGTGGTTAACTTATCCTTTAGGATGTCTAAGGCCTCTTGATAGCTTTTTGACCATATAAACTCAGAGTCTTTGGCCAAAAAACCAAATAAAGGAGAGGCCAACTTGCTGAAGTCCTTTATGAACCTTTGGTAGTATCCAACTAACCCTAGGAAACTTCTGACATCTCTCTACTTTTGAGGAGGTGGGACCCTTTGGATGATAGCTATTTTGTTTGGGTCCACCTGCAGTCCTTGCTGAGATATTGAATGACCTAGCATGGTCCATGCAGTCATTAAGAATTCACATTTTTCAGGACTGAGAGACAAGTTCATCTCGATGCATTTGTGCAGCACATTGCCTAGGTTAGACATGGCTTTTTGAAAATCACAGCCATAAGGTGTAAAATCATCCATATAAATATCCACCGTATCATGGACTAACTTGATGAAAATACTCAGGACTGCTCTATGGAAAGTGCCAGGAGCATTACACAGGCCAAAAGAAAGGACCCTATGGGAAAAAGTACCCCAAGGACAAGTGAATGTGGTTTTATCCTGGTCTTTTGGGCATATCTGGATTTGGTTGTACCCACTGAATCCATCTAGGAAAGAGAAAAACCTTTTCCCTACTAGGCCATCTAGCACTTAGTCAATGAAGGGTAGAGGAAAATGATCCTTCTTTGTGGTTTTGTTTAACTCCCTGAAATTGACACAAATTCTCCACTTACCATTTTTCTTGGGAACTAACACCAAAGGAGAGACCCACTGACCATCAGATAGGGTAAATGAATCCTGCATCTAGTAGTTTGCAGTTCTTCTTTGACTATATCTTTAAGACCTGGATTCATCCTCCTTTGTGGTTGTCAGACATGCTTGCGACCTTCTTCGATGCATATGTGGTGAGTACACATTGAGGGGTGTACTCCCTTCATTTCTTTGTAACTCCAAGCGAAGGCTTCTAGATTTTCCTTTAACATGTTGCATAACTTCTCTTCTAGGAGAGCATAAAAATATGGATTGATTTTCAAGGTTCTCCTTGGGCCGAATTCTATGGTTTGGAAATGGAGTGGGTTGGAATCGTCCAAGCATAAGTTAACTGGATGACTGTTCTGGGTTTCCTTTTACTACTTCTTCTTAGGGTAATGAACTGGGAGTTGGACATTGGAGTAGGTGTTCAATCAAGTCATCCTCATCCTGCTATCCCCCTCCCATGGTTGCTTCTAAAGTATAAAGTTGGGCGGAATAAACTTCATCTTCTTCCTCCTCCTCCAACCATAAAGGTAAGTCATGCTCTAGAGAAAGGTAAGTCATGCTCTAGAGAAGGTTGAGCAGGAGGGTATAGGACTAACTGCTTGGACATATGGCCATTCTTGATGGTCATATTTCTAGCTCTGCAGCTAATGTAAGCATCGACAATGGCCAACCATGGCCTCCCAAGGATGAGAGGGTAACCAGTAACCTTAGCCTTAGGTTGGAGAACTAGGAAATCTACAGGGTACTCCCAAGAGTCAATGGATACCATCACATGATCCAAAATTCCCTTAGGGGTTACTGCGAAACGGTCTGCAAGTTGCAAAACTATTGTGGTCTTCCTCAATGAACCTTGTAGGTTGAGCTTGAGCATGGCATCCTTGGTCATCACATTAATGGCAGCCCGAAGATCGATCAGAGTGTGTGGGACAATGGTGCCATTGATGTGCACATCTACTACAGGGCTTCCAGGGTCCAAATATTTTGGACAGATTACCTGCCCTAGCATTAATTCGGACAGCTGCCCACTGACATTAATGGTAGGGGCATCCCTTCTTCACCTCCTTAGATGCTTGAAGCACTTCTCCTTAATAAACTTATTGTAAATAGGAACATCTTTTATTGCCTGGAGAAGTGTGATCTTTACATATAGATTTTTCAATTCTCCCAGAAGTTCAATCTCTTCTGGGGTAGGCTGGAGTGGTTGGGCTAATTTCTTAGGAAAGGGTGGATTTACTTTAAGGTTGCTTTCCTCTCTTTCTTCCTCAACCTCCCTAGGTGGAGGTGGGGGTTGGTTATTCGGGAACTCTCCTAGATCTTAGGTTAATCTCCTGGATTTCCATAACATAAGCTAGATATGATGTCTCTCCACTTTATACTTGTTGAGCCTTCTCATTGTTCGGGTTCGGATTTGGTTGGGCAGGCATCTGGGGTTGCTTGGGTGGAGCAGAGTATAGGAGCTATGGTTGGGCAGGTGGTGGAGGCAATAGAGTTGGAGCATGGTTTTATTGGGGCCTTCACCCCTGGAGTGGTGCATTCCACCAAGGCTGTGGCAAAGCATAAGGTTGAAATGACTGGATGGCTAGCTAGGAGTGATATTAAGATGCATAGGACCAAGGAGGGGGTGTAGACCAGGAAGGATGAGCAAGCGGTCCCCAAGAAGGTATGGTTGTGGTTTGGTTGGGGTTGTAATATGAATGGGACGACCCTTGCATGCCCTACTGGTATGGTCTAGGCCCATGAGATCTCCTTTGGTTAATGTAGCAAAGATTCTTAGTGACCCCTTTAGCTCCTTGATATACAACTTTGAGTTAGGGCAAAGAAGGGCACTTTTCTGTGGAATGGTTTTCTTCACAGACTGAGAAAATTTCAATAGAGTTCAATAGAAATTCATTCCTCGGATGCCTCTTGGTGCATCTAGGACAAAAAATGGCCAAGGATCTCTCTTCTCCCTCCTACTTCCTCTTAATGTTCATGGTATCCATTTACAAGGCAAGGGTTTGCAACATCTCACTTTGGAAATCTTCCAGCATGTTTCTAATTTCACCCTTGATGGATGAGTTGGAAGACGATGTATTGACCATAGGTTGACTACCCCTACCCTTTTCCTGGCTTCCCTAGAATGGTTTCTAAAGACAGTCTTGATATCGTCATAGGGTAATTGGTAGATATCTCCTACTACTAACAAATGTAAGGTATCCAGAAGATCTTCTCTTACTCCCCTAAGCAGGACTAGCTTTAGTGACTTAGGTTCAAGTGTACACCTGGCCCTTTTGTAGCTAAGCTGAAATCTTTCTTTGTAATCCTATAGGGATTCATCACTGCCTGTGGTCATCTTGAAAATTTCTTCTTTATTATCCTTTGACCAAAAGTAGTCCTGATATTTGTTGTTAAAGGCCTTCTGCATCTGAGCCCAAGTTGTGATGTTATCTCTAGGTAAACCCATGAACCAACGCAATGTTGCACCCTTGAGGGTAGATGTAAATAGTTTTAACTTTTTCTCATCATCTGTATAGTCATACATTCAGCATATAACAACAAACTCAAGCAGGAAAATGTCAGGGTCCTTTGTGGTCAAGCCATGGAAACGAGGTAGAGCAGAGGGGCTTATATTTTTCAATTTAATGTCCCCATTGGTTTCCCTGATGGGGAAGGCACCCTCAAATCTCTCTCTATTCCCTCTGTCATTTCTGTTTTTAGCCATTGGTTTGGTAGGAATGGGTTCCTGTTCTTCTTCTTCCCTTGTAGGTTCTATTGGGTTGTGTTATATTCTTTCCATGACTAGCCAACATAATTAACTGAGGGATTAGAGGAGGAAGTGGACCCCCGCCCTTCATTGCACCGATTGCGTAGAAGGGGGGTCACAGGGGGGGCAAAAGCCCCCCTTGTCCTAGGGGTTTGAGGGGGTGGGTAGACTACCTCTACAGGGTTTGGGGCAGCGCCCTGGGCAAAAATTTTTTGGACCCTATATTAGGTTGGGCGGACATACCTATGGTTTTGTGCATGGTTTTCGCACATGGTTTTGGATGCGATTGTTTTTGGTCCATGGTATTGGATGCTTCGGCATGTATAAATATGTATTGTAACATTGAAAGGAACATAATGAAAAATCAAGCTTGTAGTTCCGGTTTGGGATCCAGGGGAAAATCTCTATGTATATGCATTTTATGTGTTATGCTCTCGCATTGTTTATTTTTTGTGTTTTAGAATTTGTATGCAAGTAATTTTTGTATGGGGTTAAAACCTACAGGTTCTTCATGTATGCTAGGTTCCTCACCTAAGGGTTCCTCCAGTTCACAGCCATCGAATAAGAGGGAAGGTTGGATGTTGGATACAATCGAGGTATTTGGCAAAAATTTCCCTAAGTTGTCCCTATTCCTACAAGGCATGAAAGGAAATCTTTTTGTTTTGGTTTTGTATTTTTTTAAACTTGGAAAGTAATTTTAGAATTGAAATTGCTGATTGAATGAAAATTACTGACAAAATGAAAAATCTACTTACTGAATTGAAATCTTACTTGCAAAATGGAAAGGAAAGCAGACAATGCAAAATGAAAGAAAGGAAACAACTAGATTACTTTTGAAGAAATAAACTAATGGAAAAATATTGAAGACAAGAAATAGAAGAAAAGAAAGCAGTAATCACATTCTACTTAGACACCTCCTTCGAAACAGTGCCAAAACGTGATGAGCACCAGTATTTCCACAAGGATGTTGCAACTCCTGGGCTACCAACTTTACTTATCAACCTGTGGTTCGTACAAACTTGGAGGTGACAGTGTTGTATGCACAAATAAAAGTGATGGTCCTGCTTTTTGTCACTGTTAAGCTGGCGAGAGACCACTGCGATTCCAAGCCAAACTTCTATGGAGTCAGAAGAAGCTTGATTCTTTGATGGAGGAAAGGTAAATCTACTCTAAGAGAGTTACTCCATTGCATTAATGGAGAAGGTCAACATGTAATGCTAAATCACACCATTCCCTAATTAACAATTTAAGAAGCTATGTTAGGCAGAAATGCTAAGTCAACATAAAATAAATTCTACTATCTAAGTTGCAGAAGTAAGAAGCATCAAACAATACTAATGTGCAAGTAAAGAGACTAAACTAAATTTGTTTTTTCTTTTTTGGTCTTTTATGCAAAATCAAGTATGCAAACTAATTGTTCTTGTGGATGTGGCAGGTGGATTAAGGATGTTTGAGGATGGCTAGAAGGTTTGTGAAATTGTTGGATGGTGTGGAGGGTCCTTAGGAGGCTTTTGGTGACTTCTTAGAGGTTTTCCATCAATTTGGCCTCAAAACAGGCCATTTCAGGAAAACCTACAGGATGTACTAGAAACCTACACGATGATCCTGTAGGAATTACAGGAAACCTACAAGATACAGCCGAGAGCTAAATGTGAGGTGTTGGAGGTGATGGGAGGCTTAGGAAAGGTGTGTGATGGGTGGAATGGAGTGGTAGAAGGTCTAGGATCACTCAAGAGTCAATATCCAAGATAATAGATGGCTAGATTCGCTCAATGTGCTTGGGAGAATTTCTATGAAAAATGATGGAAAACTAGTGAAAGTGATGGTGAAAACAAGGGATGGCTAAGGTGGATGAAGTGGAAGGTGGCTACTGGCTATGAAGTCTTAGTCTCCTCCTGAAGCACCTACTTTGCATAAAACATGTGTGTCTTCCAGAAAGTTATACAACAAGATACATTTTCATAAACTAGAAAAGCATAATTAATGAATCAATGACCTATACTATGCATGGAGAAATTTGCTGAAAATGAATGAAAGCATGAGTTGGATCTACTACAGAAATGGAGATGAAAAATATGACAATGAAATCTACCTTGCAAAATTAGCCAAATACTAAATTAATGACAACAAACTCCAAAGCTCATAGAAGAACTAGAAATCTGTGTTTTTGGTGGTGCTTAAGGATCCGTTCCTCAAGTCATGGTCCCAGAGGGAGGAAGTGAGGCCGAGACACCTGCTAAAATCCTTGTGGTGATCCTTTTTCTCCTTGGCAACCTGCTACTTTAAATAAGGCACAAATGGAAGCAAACTATTAAACAATGAATCTAATCTACACTATTTGTAATGGAAATTCATCTAAAAATCAAATTAACAATGAAGCTATGAATCTACACTAAACATACATGTAAAATAAAGAGGAGCCTTGGCTGCTAGGGTTGGGCCCTAACCCAAGAGCTTTATCCCTCTGAGTTAACTCAGTGTTGGCTCAAAACAAGACTCCTTCTTATTACCAAAACAACAAATTACATCAATAGAACCGTCACATGTTTTGTAGCTCGAAAATATATTAGATTTTTACAATCAGAAATCAAAATCCTACTAAGGTCCTAGGCCTCTCTACTTATACATCTGAATTCCCCAACGACTTTCTTAAAGTTAGGGAGGCTCGGCTCCCAGAATCGAGATAAACTAGTGGTTTGTCTCTCACTTGCTCGGCTACCTTCTAGTCCTCATGATTTGGTTGTTTGCACTCCAAGATGATGTGATGAATGGAGGAATATTCAAATGGAGGAGTAGAAAAATGAGGAGTTACCTCCTACAATCCTTCTCCCTTGTCCCATTCGATTTTTGACCTTAGTCTTTGCCAAAATTCCTTGATTTTATCCTATAATACTGCATTCAATGCATATTAGACCACAAAGCATAATATCCAACTCTAACTCACCTCATAAACAAAATATAATAAAAAACATGTAATAAGTTATGAGAAAAGTTGGTTTGACTAAGCTAGGAGGTGAATTAAGGCCCATATAATTACCCAATGATGAGGCTCATCATTTGGTAAAACCCAAACTACCTTATATACCTTATAAGTTCACTACCTCCCATAGAGTCTAGGTTGGCTTTTGGAGACTCTTAGTTATGCCCTAATGATGTTGCTTTTTTTCCTAAGGATCTATTACCATCCTTGAGTTTTGATTAAAGGCTTTCTTTTTGGCTAAGGAAGGACAAGTTTGGTGGAAGACTTCTACATAGTGAAAATTTGTAAAAGGGTTGTAATGTTCTCCTACGTTTCATTAATACAAAATGCTTTGTTTCACTATACTTATGTTTCTTCGATGCATATGTATTTCAATGCCTTCTTGACTCATTGAATAAAGATATTAGTATATGCTATTTCTATTTTGTAGTTCTTGTGCTTGTTATAGTTGCTTTGTAGGTTCCATTTATAGCGTTTGGAGATCGAGCAAGGAGAAGAGGAGAACCTGTGTTGGGCTTAAGGTAAGTCCTTCCTCCATATTCTAATTTCTCTAAGGAAAGAGAAAGTTTTTTGTTTTTGTTATTTATACATCAATCCACCAGATCTAGGGCATTTCTGTCTGGACGAGAGAAATTTCCATATAAAACACATGACAACCTCTTCCTATATCATGGAAATCAATTACCTGTAGTAAAAACATTGAGTGAGTGAACATATTTTATACTCCAAAAGATAAACATTGTTGTGGGCACAAATATCTAAAGAAGTAAATAATGAAAGTGTTTTTGTAAATCAGATTCAAATTTCTTAGACATAGAACTATGCTATGAAACAAATTATATTTGATATATGGCTCACCTCTATTATGATTTTGCCCAAATTTGGTCATTATGTTAATAATGAATCCTTATTGGTTAACCATAGAATTGGAACTATGTTATGAGAAATCTCCCTGTTTTTCCTAACTATCATGATGATACATGTTTTAGGTGCAAATACGAGATCTGGTTAATATCCTTATCATGCATGGTGGTTGTCTATGTTGTCTCTCTCCTTCCAAATGTGAATTTGTTCATCGGCATGTGGCTGACCAGAGAAATAGAATCCTATTATGTTGCATTATTTATATTATATATTTTCACCAAGGATTCTACATCCCTTCACATAGTAGAATATGGTCCCCCCTCTCATAAATTAGGAAGGTTTTCAAAGTAGATTGTCTGAGATTTCTATACAAGTTTCCCAAGACCATAGCTTTATAAATCAATCAAAATCTTCATTTATCCCACCCTATAGAAATATTTTTATCATGGGGTCGCTAACGTAAACAATGATAGAGATAATGATTTTTCAATAAGTTAGCCCATGCATGCTAGATGGTACACTTCTCACTCAGAATATCATTTTCAATGATGTTGATATATTGAATAGAATATTTAAATGATACTACATAAATATCGTAGTTTCTTGGCTTGTGTTATATGACTATGCAGGTTCTAATTTTAGCAATCAGAGTTGGAATTGGAGCATTCAAGCTAAAAAAGGAGTGAAGCTTGCAATGGATTCTAGGTAGGCTTCATTCCTTCATTTATTTGCTTTAAGGAAAGAATCAGGTTCCTTGTGTCTCTGTTGTTCTCTGTTAGTCACCAAACTTAGGGGAGATACTTTTGTCCACAATCATAAAATCGTATAAAAAACTGGTGACTCCGTTGGGTATCGATGTATTACCTTGGTGGTTCCTTGTCCATTGTGTTTGATTGCCTCTTTGATAGACCTTTGCTGCTTTACCCAGCCAAGCACAGACCTAGGAAGTGATTTCATTGAGTCTCTTTTGAAATTTTTGTGTCGAAGTCCTCTATCCCTAGACCAACACTCCCCTAGTACCTATGATAGAGCATTGCATCTCACATGGGCCCACTCTATACCAACGTTGCAAAGCACTAGTGCGTCTTCTACACCAATGTTGGCCCTTTTTTTTGCACACAAAATTCCCTTGTTTTGACTGTCTCTTTCATCAAATTACTTTCAGCTGACCTTTCCTGAGTCTCGAGTGTATTGTGGTCTCTCTAAAGCCTCCATTTGGTTTGCATTTTTGTTTGATTTCATTTGGTAAGAATTGGTTTTGATTTCTCTTTGTTCTTATCATTTGGTCACTTGCAAACTGATTTGGTTTGACCATTGACCACTTGGATGAATTGTTGTTTTAGTCCTCATTCTGAAAAGTTCATTTGAATTAGTGATTAAACATTTGCATCTTAGTTTTCTTCATTTCGAAAATTCATTGTGTTGAAAAGGATTTTTTTTGTCTTGCCATTTAGAGTTTTAGTACGTGTTTTGATATAGGAGTATTTATATTGAAAGGGAAATTACATCTCGCATTGTGTTTACTGCATGTTGTATGTTGCATATTCATTATTTCTTCCCTTAGCTAGATTTTCATTGAAAGAGAAATATTTCCATTTTATCATGTTAGATTTGCATTTTAGGATATTCATGTAACATCTGTGGTGATCCCAAAACTAAAACTTAATCAAATTTAAATAGTAAAATTTTTTGAATCAACCTAATGAGCATTTGTAAGATTAACGTAAACACTTAGAGGTATAGGCTAGAGATGTGTTTCAACATCGTTAAACATACGAGTTGTCATTGTTTTCTAGCATTTCATCCTGAGGGTGAAATCTTGTTCCACGTATGTCTGTGTATATGATTATTCTCCATGTACCTTTGAGTATATTGGATGACAGTCCATGCACATAAAGTATATGGGAACACTCTCATTGAACGGTTACGCATTAGACAACACTACTAAAGACTACACTCCTACGTATCGTCGAGTATATTTTTGAATTCCCCTATAGGTTTCTATCCATCCATAGGTAACCAAGTCTGCCACCTTGTATACTATAATACACCGAACATAGCATTCGGGGAGATTGGTTGTCGTACATTAATTCCTTGGTTCGCCAACATGTATATTGCAGTTCACGATTGCTTGGTAATCCTTTATGCCTAGATTACCCTCTTTTTGATTTATTTATTTTTGTGTTAATAAAAATTATTATCCAATGTGGAAGAACAAAATTACCCACCTCGACGTTTGTGTAGAATTAAAATAAGCCTCATATTCCACGAGAGGCTACTCCTAGCCATTGTCAGAAGCATAAGAACACACAAACTATCGAATCAGGAACTTCAAAAACTACTTCTAGCATTCCTATTGATATTGATCCCCCAGAATCATCTATACCTTTGGGTTTCAAGCTCGAGATTACATCTACTCTTGACGGTGACACTGACACAATCGAAATAGAAGTCCCTGAAACCTTGTTTCCTAAGTTTATTGAACCTAACCTTCCCAAGTCAAACACTTTGATTGCTGGGGTTATTGAACTTGACGAGCCTCAACCATCTTCACCTGTTACTTCAGGACCTTCCTCTTCTCTTACCTTGTCTCAGACAAAACCTATATATCTTGGATCCAACGGTGAACCTCTTCCACACCGAATTGAGAGTATTGAAGAGATATCAAAAGAAGAACGACGTCCTTGTACTCATGTTCATTGGGAAGGAATCCATTGTTACCAAATTGATCCTCTTCCACCTCTTTATACTTTGACACAAACTCGTTTTCCTAATTATTTGGACTTATCCACAGATCTCTTGCACCAATATTTATTGGGATTATTAACCATGAGTGGAACTGATCCAACCTTTCAGCTTATGTCCACCACTAAGGTTGAGACATCGAATGTTTCTTCCTCAAATATGTTTGCAACATCACAATAAACACATCTGTATGGTGGCACATCCACCCCACCTAGTTATTAGTCATTATCTGGTACCTTTTGTGGTGCGACTTCCAGTCTTTGGACCTCTCCCATGTCATCTAATTCGGGAATACCATCTAGTACTTCTCTTATGAGTGCCACATTGTCTTCTCCTATTCCTCAACCTACACCCACGATCAAGCATCAGGCTAGCCCTTATGTCAATGGGAAAGGCTACCTTCAACAACCTAAATCTTCTTATGTTTGGTACCCTCCATCTAGATTGCAGTTTCCTCCATCATCCCCTCCTCCTTTGACAGGGGGGCAACCTGTTTTTGGTATGCCTCAAATTGGTAATCAACTTTATTATAGTCCTCCCTATATTGGAATGGCTTCTAGTGTTTGGAAACCTACTTTTCGTGTTCAACCCAGTTCATTTTTGGACTGATTATTGAATCCTCAACCTACATCATCTTCATCTCAAATTCCTATCCATCCATCAACACCCCAACAAGCTCAAATTCATGTGAACCAACCTTTATAGGCTATCATTGCATCACAATATTTTCCATCAGTATCCGGAACTTCCAAGGTCTTGCCTACCAAGCCTATATAGGGTACCTTACATTCTAAACCTCCTGGATAGGGTACTCTTCAAGTTTCGATAGGTCAGATTATCCATAGTATGTCATAGTCCCAATCGAACCCACCTTACCATGGGAAAATGCAAAACCCCCTCGGGCAACAATATGGACCATATCAAAGTGTTCCTCAAATTACTTTTCAAGGCCAACAAACCCAAACCTAACCATTCCAACAACTTTATCATCATCCTAGGGCTGGAAAACAAGATCACTTGTATACTAGTTATAAAAATCCCCTCTATCTTGGTAACTAGTTTCCTTATCATCATAACCCTCCTTATCCAGGGATGCAAGTGTATGTCTCTCAATATATTCCCTCATATCTAGGCCACCCTCCTTTGGACTTTAATCAACAGTTGCCTTTTGTAGCTACTCCCAAAATTCCATACCTAACTCAGCTCACTAATGACCCCACTATGCATTCGCCATGGTGGCTAATTATTCCCACTAAATTACCTTCTAATATCACAAAATTGAATGGGAATCCAAGAGAATACCTATCGACACATGTTATGACATGTCATCTATGGTGTTCTTCGAACTCCCTTAACGATTACTCCATTCGACTTCTTTTTTTTCCAACGAACACTTATAGGTACCATAGCTAAATGGTATATTGAATTACCTAGAGCTTCATTTCATGATTTCAGCACTTTAGCCACCACCTTCCTCACACATTTCCAGTTTCTCATAAGATATGAAACTGGAACAAAACTCTTGACCAACTTCAAACAATGAGATTCCACTCACATCTCAGATCACATTCATGAGTGAAGATATCGTCGCCATTTGGTCAAGACTTATGTTCCTGATCAATTATTAGTGGAATGTTTTACCAAATCTCAGTTGGCTCCTATACAAAAGATTTGGCTAAAGGTGGAGTCGTGATCAAAGAGAAATTTATTGCTCATGCACAATATTTGGACCTTGTTTATACCCAATCAAGCACGCTCTATGATAAGATACCAAATGCTCTAAGACCTTCGAATATTGTTCCTCCTCCACCTGGTAAAGAATCTCATGTTGTTGATGGCATGATTGGTTCTTCTAGTTTGCAATTGGTGAGTAAACCATATGGTATTTCTCTTAACGCATCTACTCAAAACCCTCAATCCCATCCCCCCTATGGCTTCTACTTCTGAGATAAATTCCATTTCATTTGATAAAGGAAACTCTCAACAACAACTTAGAGGTAATAAGAAGAAAGAGCCCTCATTGTTGGATAAATAAACAAATCATTCCTCCATTGAGAAACAAAATCCTTGATACCCATGCTTAATTTGAAATGAGAATCACTTTACATGTGATTGTCTGCACCGCACTGAAGTGAATCCATTTCTTAGATCTTTCACTTCTTCCACTATGTTGACTAACTCATTTCCCAATTAGGAGACTCATATGGTTTCCCAGGACCCTTCTTTCTCTAACACAGTTTTGATGCTTTCCTCCTCAAATCTGAAATCTGATGTTATGGTGGCCACTCAAAACAAGGACTATGGTAATGTGAATCCACTGAACAGTGAGGCTACTGATCAACCTACTAGTTCGACATCACCTTCACCTGATCCTACTCCACCTTCAATTCATTCAAAATTGAATATCAAGCCTCTGATGGGCTTTATTCATAAGGCTTCTTTCAAACCTCATTCAAGAGCTTCCCAAAACTATAATGTAGTTGAAGACTTGGCTCAGTCTCCATCAACTATGTCAACTCTTGAGGTGTTGCAAAATTTCCCTGCCCAAAAGAAGCCCTTGTTATCAGCTACCTGATGTGTGGATCCATCGGATTCCAACCTAGTGGTTTTCTCTCATGAAAATTATACTGTTAGCTTCTAGCCCAGTTACATTTTATAATCTAGGTCATCGTTTATGGTAAGAGCATTCATCGCTCTATTATGGACGAGGGAGCCACGAGCTCCATTATGTCCTTGTCTTACTCGAAGGTTATTAGTTCACCTCAACTGAGTCAATCAACCATGACATTGGAAGCCTTTGATGGAAGAACATAAAAAACTTGTTGGATTCTGAATTCCCTTCAAGTAGAACTAGGGGGAAAAGGCCTTTTCTATAAAATTAGAATTTATTGATGAACCTCTAGATTATAATCTTCTACTAGTATGTGTGTGGGTTTACACCATGGCTACCATCATTTCGACTTACTTCCATATGATCGCCTTTCCTCACAAAGGCGGGACTGTAGTCATAGATAAACTCACCTTTTTCACCTTTGATTTTCATGTTAATGGAAGTGTCCCTCTTGTAGGGGAAACTATACATTCCTATCAGCATGTCAAATTTGGATTGTTGAAGGATTCTTCGCTTATGGGAACCTTTTCTTTCCATCCTCCTATCCTTCCCAACAACTCATCATTAGTTTCTTATATCAACATGATACCATGTTCTACTATCTTGGCTGATCACTAGAATGCACATGATGGAACTAACATCCAAATTTTTGGCGATCGAATGCCACTTAGTCGTTAAGCTAGATTACAAAGCCATTTATTTGGCCTATGCGGCTTACATCTTCTCTTTGATTAATTGGTTAGATCTATTAGTGGATTATGGAACACCTTCTAATCCTTTTTCTCATGTATTCTATACCAATGAGAGCATCATGGGGATCATGATGCCAGATCACAGGTCGTGGGAAGAACTTCATCATTTTTCCTCCTTACCAGATTCCAATGAGGATAATCTCAGTGATCTGTATTTTCCTAATTTGTTCGAGCCTTTTACGAATTTTGTCTCCATTCATGAGGTCGACTTCCAAAAGAACCTTTCGAATATCAAAGAACTGATACCTCTCGATATCTCTTTCAAACCAGGTATTGTTGAAAATATATGCAATGGAGCATCTTGTTCTCCATATGAGATCGATATCTATAGAACCCTATTCTGTGAGTTTCAGGATATCTTTTCCTTGACTTATGAAGAAATTCTAAGTATCGAGCCAAATATAGTAGTGGACAAGATTAAAACATATCCTGATGCCAAACCTGTCTGGCAACACCTCTGTCTGGTCCATCCAATGAAGGCTACCAAGATTAAGGCTGAAGTTGAAAAGCTTATTCGGGTTGGTTTCATAGACCCTATTCCTTTAATTGATTCAGTATTGAACACTGACCCTGTCATGAAGAAACAGGGCACGATATGAGTATTCGTCTCTTACTGGGATGTGAATCATTCTTTTCCAAAGGACAACTATTTGACCTCATTTATGGATGATATTGTTGATGAATACGATGGCTATGAAATTTATTCATTCATAGATTCATTCTCGGGCTATAATCAAATCAAAATTCTCCCGACAAACCAGCCTAAGACTGCATTTATTTGTCCCTGGGGTACTTTTTCTTATCGAAAGATCCCATTCGGTTGAAATAATGTTGGGGACACATTTCAACATGCAATGGATTACACTTGTCATGCCATTAAACATATTGTGTAGCCTTATTTGGAGAATCTCCCTGCTCACTCTAAACATTAGGTTGATCACCCAGTGCATCTAAGGGATATTTTCCTCTATTATAGACACTATAACATTCAACTTAACCCGCACAAATGTGTGTTTTGTGTTAGTTTTGGTAGACTTCTGGGTTTTTTCATTTCAAAACAAGGAATTCGTATTGATCCTTTGAAAGTATAGGCAATTGTTGACTTGATTTCACCTTCTTCTCTTTTTTAGTTACAAAGACTCCAAGGGAAAGCTAACTTTATAAAGAGATTCATCCCTAATTACACTAAGCTAACCAAAGGATTCACTCACTTTCTGAAAAAAGGGGTCCTCTTCCATTGGGATGACACTGCTCAGTAAGTGTTTGATGCCCTGAAATATGTACTAGTTCAGGCATCTCTTTTTTACCCCCCTAATTATTAGTGCGATGCTTTCATGTATCTTGTTGCTGTCATTTCTACTATAGCAATGGTATTGGTCCACAAATATGACATAGGGACTAAAAATCCCATTTATTATCTGAGTTGGAACCTTAAAAATACTGAAATCAGATATACTCACGTAGAAAATTTGGTTTTGGCATCCGTACAAGCTATTCAAAGGTTGCGCCATTACATAATGCTTTGGAAAACTACGAGCATTTCAGATTGAAACTCTATGACATATATATTGTCACGTCAATTATTTGGGGGCATGTACTCTAAGTGGATCATTATTCTACAAGAGTTCGATCTAGAGTTCATAAAGTCCAAGTCAAGGAAATCCCTAGTTTTCATCAAGTTAATGTGTTATCTTCCTTCCCTTGATTCTGAATCTACATTTGAAAATTCTATCCCTGATGAGTCATTGTTTCTAATTTCATCATCTGACCCATGGTATGAATATTTTATGATCTATATCTAGACCCAGACTTTCTGTCCCAATACCTCTCGCTCTAAGTAGCCATGTATTCAATACCAATCAGAAAATTATGTTATTCTTGGTGACACCCTTTACTCTTGGGGTATTGATATGATTTTACGGAAGTGCCTCATCCTTGAGAAGACTGAAAAATTACTTAATGAATTCCACTCGAGGGCATTTGACAGACATCTATTTTGTTACACTACTGCGTTAAATATCTTACGCACTTATTACTTTTGGCCTACTATCCTTAGCGACTATATTCTCATCATCTAGAAGTGTCATGAGTGCCAGATCTACGATCACAAGATATGTGCTCCGCCTCCTCCATTGCATCTCGTTATCATTGTTGGTACCTTTGCAAAATGGGGTATCGAATTTATGACATGTAACCCTCACTCAGTTGGGCGGCATGGTTATATCATTGTCACTGTATACTAATTTACTAACTGGGCCTAGGAGATACCTACATATAACAACACTGGCGAAATGACTGCATACTTTTTCTTCAATCACATTATTTCTAGGTTTGATGTTCTGCAAGAAATAGTTATGGATCATGAAAAACATTTCCGGAATCATATGATGACCGAACTAACTACTAAGTTGGGAATTTCACATGAAAATTCCACTCCCTACTATCCTCAAGCTAATGGACAGGATGAGGTCATTAACAAATTTCTTAAGACTATTCTTCAATATATGGTAGGGGTCCACAAATCATACTGGAAATTATTTCTTTACGCTACCTTGTGGGCATACCAAACCTTAGTCAAGACTGCTACCAAATTCAGACCCCTTCAGTTGGTCTATGGTTTGGAAGCAATCCTCCGCATCGAATGTGAAATTACATCATTAAAACTAGTTGTCAAACTTATTCTTGCCACTTTCATAGAGGAGGAGCTTCTTTTACATCTGACTCGTTTGGATAAAATTCGATGCGATCATGATTTAGCCAATGAATCCCATAAAAGATGCATCAAGGCGCAATACGAAAAAAATGTCAAGCCTCTTGTCTTCTCAGAAGGAGACCTAGTCCTCTTATATGACTAGGTGGCCAATAAATTAGGTCCAAGAAAGTGCTGTCCCATGTGTTTGGGTTCGTACATTGTCAAGAAATTCCTTGCAAAAGGGCCTATGAGTTAGTAGACTTTGATGGATTTCCACTGGCACAACCTAGGAATTTGTTGTACCTCAAAAAATACTATGCTTGATCTCATGTGTAGTACACTATGTACATAATATCTCTAGGTGCGTTGAGTGTGTTTGCAGTGTGTCTTTTTAGAGTTTCCCATGGTTTTTGTCGATTCCTTTTATGTTTGTTTGCAGATGTCAACCTCTCTCGAACGTTATATTGGTTATGCTGATGGTGCTAGTCAAAGTACACGTAACCTATCTTCTGCAACATGGGCTATATTTTCTCTAAATTGCAAGCTAGTGAGTATGCAAGGGATTTGCATTTTTCTCTCTACTAACAACATCATTGAGTATAGCATAGTGGTTGAGCTACTATCTGATTCTATTTTACATGGTATTCATTTTTTAGTGATTAGGCTTGAATCACAACTTGTAGTACCACAACTTGCTAACATCTATTTAGTGAGAAATCCTGCTATCCTTTGCATGGTTTTGAGAGTACGTCTTCTGGAAAGACATTTATATTTTATACGATATGAACATAATTCCATAAATATAAACACATTAGCAGATGGCCTAGCTAATTATATTTTAGATAAACATTTTGCTAGAAAATTATATATTACAGAGCAATGGAACACATAAAATATATTGCAGAAATATAAACACAGAAGACACATAAAACAAGAGAGACACAGATATACGTGGTTCACCCAATTTGGACTATGTCCACAGGAAATAGGCAGTCCTTCCTTTTATATTATCTAGCAAACTGACGAGATAAAACCTACAGCAGATCTGCTGTAATTCCCTCTTTGCTCTCACACAATCTCCTCTCTCTTCTCACTCAGAATACAGATCTACATAGACGCAATACAATTCCCTCACATATAGCAAGGGGTTGCCTTCTAGGGAAAAACCCTAAATTAAACATAACTTCTATCGTTAGATCTCCGCCTAATGAATGACCTAGATTTACTATAAAATTACAACATTTTACAAGGCAATTTTACATCTATTTTTAGCTTCAAGGGCACTGCCCCCAATCCCCCACTAGGGGGGCGCTCCTAAAGATTGTTTCCACTCCCCGGACCCTATTTGCAGCGCAAATACGGAAGTCATTGCCGCCACATTACGAACTGGGGTCCAATGCAGTGATACCTCTGAATAAAGAAGATAATCAGGTTCCACACCTAATAATCTCCCACTTGGAGACTGATTATAGCAACTCCATCACCGCTTCATTTGCTGGAAAGTGACTCCACTTTAGACCTGGATGTTTCTAATTTTCTTAATCATACTTGAACACCAATTGAAACTGAGAAGAATCTTAGTTTCTCCCTGGTTACAACTTTTGTTAACATATCTGTAGGATTCTGGCTATTGTGTATCTTTTACAGCTTCAACTGTCCATCTTCCAACACTGACCGTATGAAATGGTACTTGAGCTATATATGTTTAGCCTTGGAATGAAATGTAGAGTTATTTGCAAGATGTATGGCACTCTGGTTGTCACTGTATAACCTGCCCAAGTCCTGCTTCTTACCCAATTCATCCAGAAACCTTTGTAACCAAATCATTTCTTTACTAGCCTCTGTAGAAGCAACATACTCTTCTTCCGTTGTTCAGAGTGCAACAACACTTTACAGTTTTGCAACCCAAATAACAGTTGTTCCACCTACAATAAGCACATACCCTGTGGTGCTCCTCCTATTATCTCTATCACCCGCCATATCTCCATCAACATATCCCTGTAGAGAAATGTTTGAACCACCAAAGCATAATGCTTGATTTGTGGTACCTCTCAAATACCTAAGAATCCACTTCACCGCCATCCAATGTTCTTTTCCTAGATTTTTCATGTACCTTCTTACAACTCCCACTGCATGTGAAATATCATGCCTTGTGCAGACCATTGCATACATTAAGTTTCCAACTATTGAGGCATATGGAACTTTAGACATATAAGCCATTTATTCATGAGTCTTGGGACACACCTCCTTAGTTTGAAATGGCTAGCCAAAGGTATACTAACAGGTTTTGCATTCTGCATATTAAATATTTTCAACACCTTTTCTATGTACTCACTCTAAGACAATGTTAGTTTTCGATTCTTCCTGTCTCTAGTTATTCTCATACCAAGGATTTGCTTTGCAGGACCCAAATCCTTCCTTGCAAATGAGTTTGCCAATTTTCTTTTGAGCATATTTATTTCCTGCATGTTAAAACCCGTAACAAGCATGTCATCTACATACACTAACAATATAATATACCTGCCATCATTTTTGCCTTTTGAGATAAACACAATGATTAGAGTGACATCTAGTATAACCTTGTTCAGACATAAACCTGTCAAATTTTAGATACCACTTCCTTGGAGCCTGTTTTAAGCCATACCAACTCTTCTTCAACCTGCACACTAGTTTCTCCTTCCCTTTTACCTCATATCCTTGTGGCTACTTTATATATATCTCTTCCTCCAAATCCTCATGGAGAAAGGTAGTCTTTACATCTAACTGCTCAAGATGCAAATCTTCAGCTGCTACAAGACTAAAAATAGTTCTGATTGAAGTCATTTTAACAACAAGAGAAAATATCTCATCAAATTATATACCCTTTTTCTGTGCAAACCCCTTCACCACAAGTCTAGCTTTATACCTTTTTCTACCTCCATCTTCTTCCTTCAACCTGTAAACCCATTTATTATGCAATGTTGTTTTACCTGTAGGCAACCTGACTAAGTCCCAAGTCTGGTTATGTGCTAAGGAGTCCATCTCTTCTTTCATGGCTTGCTCCCACTTCTTCTTGGTTTCTACCTGCACTTCTTCTTCATAACATTTTGGTTCACCAAAATCAATCAACAATACATAATATAATGGAGAGTATCGTTCAGGGGGTCTACTTATCCTGGTAGACCTTCTAACACCACTTTCAAGTGTTTGAGGTGCTTGTTGCTATTGTGGTTGTATTTGTTCTTTTTGTTGATCATTATGATTTTCGAGCACCTTCTCTTTATCTGTGATCTCATCAAGCATTGTGTATTCTTTGTTTTCTTTTTCTTGCAACTAATCCTTATACAAAACCTGTTCCTTAAATATGACATCTCTGCTTCTAATGATTTTGTGTTTTTCATAATCATAAAATCGATAACCAAAATCATTAACACCATATCCTGTAAAGGTACATTTCTTTGATTTCGCCTCAAGCTTTGCTCTATTTTCTTTATTAATGTGGACAAAGGCTTCACAAGAAAAAGTCTTTAAAAATGAGTAGTTTACCTTTTTAACTGTCCATGCCTACATCTGTATGCACAAGCTCTAATTTTTCACTCTTCTTTTCTTTGCCAGCTCTGAGGAATCTGACTCTCTTGTGTTTTCCATAAACATAATTCTCACATAATTTTAAATCAACATGCTTCAAACTTGGTGTTATCACTCAGATTTTCCTTAGAAGTTATTGAAAAAGAAGGAAAGGATCCAAGATAACTAAAAACCAACTTTTCGACTCAGGTTCTACCAACCTAAGTCCAGAGAGGGCTCTCTCTTTATGATTTAGCTTTGTTTTCTGGGATATCAGGCTAGTTATAAAAGTTCAAGGTGTTTTGATTTTGATTGGGTGGTGAAATTTTGGAAACAAATGGGTAGAGCAAGCCTTTAGTCCATTGGGCTATGGGGTCAAGCAAAGAGTAGCTTAACCGGATCAAATCAATTGCTAAAGGAAGAGTTCACAGGGCAAGCTAACACAACAAAAAGCAAATCTACAAGTTTGAATTGATGATGGAGTCCTAACCAGGGTAGAAGGGCAATGAAGAATCATTAAACCATGATCAAGATGAGGAATAGAGGGAGATCAATAGCAAAGTGCAACTAAGAATCCTTTACTATGGACCTAAGGGGAAAGCTACGAAAGTAGTGGAGTAACTAAGATTTCCCAAACTAAGGTAATTCAGTAGAAAACAGTGAGAATGTAAACATGTCAAAACAGAGAGCTTAAAGCTAATTCTGAAATAATTTTCCTTGTTTACTATTCAAATTTTATAAAGAAAACATGTGAATTTTTATAACATGATGAGAAAACAATAACAACATAGAGAGATAATACTTATTTGGTTTCCATCGTGCACAAGAATCCTGTGAAATGTCTTTAACTTTATTTCATGATCCAGCAGCCAATCCAAACTTGATTACAATAGCTCACTAGCTTGATATGAAATTTATATCAGAAATGTCTTTGAATCCACCCAAAATACTTCAAATGAAGAAGTATTTATACTAATTATAAACTGAAATATCTTGAAGAAATATCAAGATTGGTTTTACAAATATCTCAAACTGTTTTACATTAATAGAACTTAAATAAAGGACATTCAAAACTAATGAATCTATTTGGCACTATTTTTATGGATTTATGGTGACAAAGAAGAGAAAGCCGAATTTGGTAGCAATTCTTAATTGATGATGAGGCATCCCAGTCACTAACTGCATCCTTCCTTTGTGCATTCTTCCCCAGAAATTCTGCAAACTTAGGGTCCAATGATATGCTTCTATATCTCAATCCGAGCTAGATATGTAAACAATGAAAGAGGTTATTGTACATAAGAATGTTGTTGAGATAAACCTCTCTCCGTTTCCCAAAATTGAGCTCCATTTGTTCACAATATTCTTTGTAAAACTATGTTAAAAACAGGACTTTGCACAAACTGAAACATAGGCTGTAAAGACATACACTTATCTCACTTTCAGTAGTACCTGTGTAAGACGTGAGATACATTTTTGTATACTAGCCTATTAGGAATGAAAACCTCCTCCAGTTTCTCAAAATACTTCTTGTATTTGCCACAATAGTTTCTCCAAAACTATGACTTAAACAAGGAATTTATGAAGAATGTACCATTTCTGCTCTGATTTCATCTTTTAACCTCAAATTTTTTTTAACTGTTTTTCAGTTTTTCTTTGGATAAACTTGATTGTTACCAGTGAAAGTGTTTTCATCTCTGTTTAACCCTTACTGCCTCCATATTTACTTTTACTTTTTACTGTTTACTGTTTACTTTTACCACTCTGTTTTTTCATCTATCTTCACTTTAACATGAATCTGTATGCTATGCTTTGTAACTGTCTTCCCTGCTGTTTATCTTCATGCTAGTTGATTTACTTGACTTGGTATTCAATCTAATACTATTTAACCCTGATACATTTTGACTGTTCTTTACTGTGTCCTTTTACCTTCACTATATATTTTAGGTTTTTACTGTATATTTCAATAGTAAATCATTTAATTTCTTGTTTCCCTTGCTTGTCTTTTAACTGTGTGTTTTATTTTGCAGCTCTGTTTGAATAGATTTGATAACCATCTTGGAGTAAACAGGTCTTATGACTAGTATTAAGACTGTTTATCCAAGTTTGCGGTCTTTTATTACCTGTAAAACAAAACAAACTGTTAGGAAAATGTTGGGTTGACAGGGAGGGTCATTAATGACTTTATCGAGCTTCATAGGTCTATGAAGTGAGTCCAAAATGATTTTGGGAGGTAAACCATGCTTGAATTGGTTAGAAGAGGCTTTAGGTGGAGTAGAAGGGTTTCATAAGTTTACACAGTATAATGGGTGAAGGGCGAGAAAACCTGGGTTCTTGGGGTTTAAACTTTAACGGACAAACTTTTGAAATATGGCACGAACTGAACAATAGACGGTTTGTCGCGTAGTTGGTGGGCAGTAAGTGGTTTGTTTCGCACAGCTTCTGGGTGCTTGGTGGTATTGGGGGGAGGCCGCCCGATGCCATTCATCGGGCGCCACATAGCAGTGGGGTGAACAGTAAAACCACTCACATCGAGCGGATAAAGGCGGATCTGAAGGGGTCAGATCGCACGATGGTCGGGGGTGTGATTTGATCGGGGAGTTAATGGAGGGGCCCGATGGGGTATTTATGAGCGGAAAGGTTAATTAAATGCACATTAGGGAGGCTTAATGACGTCGGGGGCGATATGATTGGAGTAACAGGTTATTAATTAATCACAGATTGGTTAATTAATCATTTTTGGTTTGGCAGAGGTGTTATGGCGCTTAATTAGTCGCAGATTGACTAATTAATCCATTTAATTTATTTATTATTATGGTTTATATTTCAAACCATGGGGCAGGATATTTATCATTTGGGATTTTAATTAAATATACGGGAAAGGGGTTTATTTTTCGGGAGTTAAATATAATAAAAGTTAAAGTTAATATGAAACGGAAGTCGAAAAGCAAATTGTGCTAAGTATAATGTATTTGATATTTATCTATACATCCATATGTACACATCATAACTTAGGCTTAATGCCTTTTGTGGGTTTTTATGTAAAGAAAAGGGGTTTTGGGTAAGGCTTATTACTTTCCCTAGGTAAATGATAATTTTATCTTAGGAAAATGGATTTTTTAGAGGAAATGAGTGAATTATGGAGGGGGTGAATTTTGGTGAGGGGGTTTTAGTACTTAGACGCTATAAGTTATTGGGCTGAGGGTCCAATCCCTCCAGAAGTCAGAGAAATGCTCTGAGCTCCTTTAACTTAAGGTTTTAGGTACTTCTGACTTTACTTATGGGAAATTAGTAAAACGAATGGGGAAATTAATCACTTGACTTTGTGTAAATGTTCAATTATCATCCATATTTTAACAACTTATTTATGAAAGTAAATGATATGACTTTATCCAATAAATCACCATAATTCTGTAACCATCCAACTACTTACCCATATACTTATCCTACCACTTTTTCTACTCTTTATTAGGGTGCACTTAAGCTGGAAAACACTTATCAAACTTTTCTTTTCTTTTACAATGGAAATCTATCTAAGTCTATCCCTATTATATCCAAGGGCTCAAATTAAATTGTTGAGCTCCTTTTATTCACTCTACCTATCTACTTACCTGTCAAGATTAAACAGTTTTGTCAGATTTTATTCTCTATCTCTAAGCATGAAATTCAAAACATGGAATAACCAAGATCAAACTACTTGGCTACCATGGATTGTGGCATAAGTAACAAGTTGCACACAATCATTTATACAAAAGTGAAATAGTAGTGGCATTTTGGCTTGCACACTTTCATGGTCTTTTCATTTTTCTTTGGGGTTCATTTTCTTTCATTTTTTTGACCTTTTCTTTATTCTTTTTGTCCTTTGATTTTTCTTTTAGGACATACCCTCTTTACATTTTTTAATTTTTTGATTTTTTACAAATATGGAAAACATTTGCAGAAAGCAAAGGTATGTACATATTTCAGAGATAAACTAAGTCAATCATAAATTATGACACCTATTGGTATAGGAACATAACAATGGCTCCACTTGGGGATGGCTTTCCCTGTTGGAAAGTCAAGAACTATAGATCAATGGCCTTCTAAAATATTTTAATTTTACTCTACAATTTCCCTTGATTTTGCTACTTTATTAATATCTATGATAGTGATACTCTTGAAGCTTAGGGCCTTCTCTTCGAGCTTCAACTCAAAAACTTTACCATCCAATTAACACTAAGCATTTATCCTTCCTTCTTGAATCCCACTTGAGTACCTTGTCACTTAAGCACGAATCTTCAGCCTTGGTCCTTTTATCAAAAATCTTTTTAACCTTTTCCTGCACAACTTGAGATCTGACCTGAAACTAAAAGGTGTTGCAACCTTCAAACCAAATTAGTAAATCATCAAGACCTTAGGGCCTATTGCTTGGTTTCAAATCTTTTTATGATTTATTTCATAATCTACAGAAAACTAAATTAAATCAAATTGAAATGCTACCTACTCTATATTATTGAAAATCAGACTAACTTAAATAATACAAAAATGCCAATGAAGTCAGTCAAGAAACTGCAGAAGCAAATGAACCGCTTGACTGATTGTCAGTAAAGTTAGAAGCATAATTTGATCATGTACCCACATAATCAAAACTGTGATATATAAAGGCCACTGCTAATGTATTTTGTCCTCATAGAGAAAACATGTTAAAGAACTTGAGTTGAGAAGAACCTCCATATAATTTGCTATAGGATCAACAAAAGCATAAAATATGCTAGTTTCTTCTAGGCCTTCAATGTCTAATTGATTAGCTATATCCTCAATACTAAACCCTGAAACTACTTCTTCACTCTTCGTCTTTAAAGCATAATCATCCTCAATCTGCAAATCAAAAGGCAATACAATTTCCTCTTGGTTTGGAGAAGGAATATTTTGTAAGAATTCTTTAGGATCTCGGAAATTATATGTCTGAATTTGAGAATGCAAAAGTTTAATTTCATTTTCATATTTTTTATCAACTAAATTAAGAAAACACATTTTAGTTTCATGAGATTATTTTCTTGATTTGATAATTATAAACACAGCTCTTAAAAAATCTTCATCAAGCTGAAATTTTGATAGCTCATCCCTAAATTCATTTAAAATTTCATGAAATGAAAGATTTTACACAAACCGTGTCATCTTGTATCACTATTAATGCTTTGGAATATGGATTATTTGGTTGTGGAATTGCTATGAAATTTGAATCTCTGGGTCTTTGAACCATGGAGTCTTGATTATTTGAGGCTTCTTGATTGGAAAATTATCATCAAAAGAGTCAGAAGAATGATGCTCAAATGTGCGAGGAGATTTTCAAGAGAAAATAATTAAACACTAATCTAAGATCTTCTCTAAAATAATATATACATTGAAAGACTTTCTTGATGAGAAAGAACATAATGTCTCAGATAACAATCCAAGTTAAAAGCCTGATCTTTTCACATAGTTCTTTCAGGTTAATTCCTTCAGTGGAGTCTTCATTATATAACTGATTTTGGAATTGCCAGGTGGATGATTTTAACCTTTGTGTGTCTGATCACTATCCACCATCATAGATCAAATCTAAACCTGGAAAACAATTCTGAAGAAAATGCTAGTTCTCATGGAAGCTATATTTCATGTTTTTCATGATTATTTTGATTTTTTATGAACTTTTGAAATAACTTCTAATAACCCTTTAAGATGCTTAAAAATAAAAATTTTATGTTTCTCAAAGGTTTACTTCAACTGAGGATTGTTATTCCCCAGTATGGTCACCACTATGGTATCAATCAGATTTTCCTTAGAAGTTATTGGAAAAGAAGGAAAGGATCCAAGGTAACTACAAACCAACTTTTAGACTCAGGTTCTAGCTAACCTAAGTCCATAGAGGGCTCTCTCTTTATGATTTAGCTTTGTTTGCTGGGATATTAGGCTAGTTATAAAAGTTCAAGGTGTTTTGATTTTGATTGGGTGGTGGAATCCTAGAAATAGATGGGTAGAGAAAGCCTTCAATCCATTGGGATATGGGGTCAAGCAAAGAGTAGCTTAACTAGATCAGATCAATTGCTAAAGGAAGAGTTCACAAGGCAAGCTAACACAACAAAAAGAAAATCTACAAGTTTGAATGGATGATGGAGTCCTAACCAGGGTAGAAGGGCAATGAAGAATCCTTAAACCGAGATCAAGATAAGGAATAGAGGGAAACAGTAGCAAAGGGCAACTAAGAATCCCTTACTATGGACCTAAGGGGAAAACTATGAAAGTAGGGGAGCAACTAAGATTTCCCAAACTAAGTTAATTCAATAGAAAATAGTGAGAATGTAAACATGTCAAAACAAAGAGCTTAAAGCTAAGTCTGAAATAATTTTCCTTGTTTACTATTCATATTTTTTAAAGAAAACATGTGAATATTTATAACATGATGAGAAAACAATAACAACATAACGAGATAATACTTATTTGGTTTCCATCGTGCACAAGAATCCTGTGAAATGTCTTTAACTTTATTTCATGATTTAGCAACCAATCCAAACTTGATTACAACAACTCACTAGCTTGATATGAAATGTATACCAGAAATGTCTTTGAATCCACCCAAAACACTTCAAATGAAGAAGCATTTATACTAATTCTAAACTGAAATATCTTGAAAAAATATCAATATTGGTTTTACAAATATCTCAAACTGTTTTACATTAATAGAACTTAAATAAAGGAAATTCAAAACTAATGAATCTATTTGGCACTATTTTTATGGATTTATGGTGTCAAATAAGAGAAATTCGAATTTTGTAGCAACTCTTAATTGATGATGAGGCATCCCAGTCACTAACTACATCCTTCCTTTGTGCATTCTGCCCCAAAATTTTTGCAAAATTAGGGTCCAATGATACGCTTCTATATCTCAATCCAAGCTAGATATGTAAAAAGTGAAAGAGGTTATTATACATAAGAAAGTTTTTGAGATAAGCTTCTCTCAGCGTCCCAAAATTCAGCTCCATATGTTCACAATATTCTCTGCAAACATATGTCAAAAACAAGACTTTTCACAAAATGAAAATAGGCTATGAAGACATACACTTATCTCACTTTCGGTAATACCTATGTAAAAGGTAAGATACTTTTTTGTATATTGGCCTGTTATGAACAAAAACCTCCTCTAGTTTCTCAAAATACTTTTTGGATTTGCCACAATAGTTTCTGCAAAACTATGACTTAAATAGGGAATTTCTGAAGAATGTACCATTTCTGCTCTGATTTCATCTTTTAACCTCAAAATTTTTTTAACTGTTTTTCACTTTTACTTTGGATAAAATTCATTGTTGCTGGTGAAAGTGTTTTCATCTCTATTTAACCCTTACTTCCTCCATATTTACTTTTACTTTTTATTGTTTACTATTTACTTTTACCGCTCTATTTTTTCATCTATCTTCACTTTGACATGAATCTATATGCCATGCTTTGTAACTGTCTTCCCTGTTGTTTATCTTCATGCTAGCTGATTTACTTGACTTGGTATTCAATCTAATACTGTTTAACCCTGATACATTTTGACTATTCTTTACTGTGTCCTTTTACCTTCACTGTATATTTTAGGTTTTTACTGTCTATTTCAACAGTAAATCATTTAATTTCTTGTTTCCCCTGCTTGTCTTTTAACTGTGTGTTTTATTTTGCATCTCTGCTTGAATAGATTTGATATCCATTTTGGAGTAAACAGGTCTTATGACTAGTGTTAACACTGTTTATCCAAGGCTACGGTCTTTTATTGCCTGTAAAACAAAACAAATTGTTAGGAAAACATTGGGTTGATAGGGAGGGTCATTAATGGCTTTATCAAGCTTCATAGGTTTATGGAGTGAGTCCAAAATGATTTTGGGAGGTAAACCATGCTTGAATTGGTTAGAAGAGGCTTTAGGTGGAGTAGAAGGGTTTTATAATTTTACACAGTAGAATGAGCGAAGGGCGAGAAAACCTGGGTTCTTAGGGTTTGAACTTTAATGGGCAAACTTTTGAAGTATGGCGTGAACTGAACAATAGACAGTTTTTCGCGTAGCAGGTGAGTGGTAAGCGATTTGTTCGCAAAACGTATGGGTGCTTGGTGGTATTGGGGGGAGGCTTCCCGATGCCATTCATCGAGTGCCACATAGCAGTGGGGTGAACAGTGAAACCGCTCACATCGGGCAGATGAAGGTCAACCCTCGAAGGCTGGCCGATATGAGCATCAGCCATTAAATCTTAAGGGGTCATATCGCACGGTGGTCGGGGGTGTGATTTGATTTGGGAGTTAATGGAGGGGCCCGACAGGGTATTTATGAGTGGAAAGGTTAATTAAATTCAGATTAGGGAGGCTTAATGACGTCGAGGGCAATATGATTGGAGGAACAGGTTATTAATTAATCACAAATTGATTAATTAATCATTTTTGGTTTTCCAGAGGGGTTATGGCTCTTAATTAGTCACGGATCGACTAATTAATCCATTTAATTTATTTACTATTATGGTTTATATTTCAAACCATGGGGCGAGATATTTATCATTTGGGATTTTAATTAAATATACAGGAAAGGGGTTTATTTTTTTGGAGTTAAATATAATAAAAGTTAAAATTAATATGAAACGGAAGTGGAAAAGAAAATTGCGCTAAGTGTAATGTATTTGATATTTATCTATACATCCATATTTACACATCATAACCTAGGCTTAATGCTTTTTGTGGGTTTTTATGTAAACAAAAGGGGTGTTGGGTAAGGCTTATTACTTTCCCTAGGTGAATGATAATTTTATCTTAGGAAAATGGATTTTTTTAGAGGAAATGAGTGAATTATGGAGGGGGTGAATGTTGGTGAGGGGGTTTTAGTACTTAGACCCTATAAGTTATTGGGCCGAGGGTCCGGTCCCTCCAGAAGTCAGAGAAATGCTCTGAGCCCCTTTAACTTAAGGTTTTAGGTACTTTTGACTTTACTTATGGGAAATTAGTAAAATTAAAGGTAAAATGAATGGGGAAATTAATCACTTGGCTTTGTGTAAATGTTCAATTATCATGCATACTTTAGCAACTTGTTGATGAAAGTAAATGATATGAATTTATCCAATCAATCACCACAATTCTGCAACTATCCAACTACTTACCCATCTACTCATCCTACCATTTTTTCTACTCTTTATTAGGGTGCACTTAAGCTGGCAAACCCTTATCAAACTTTTCTTTTCTTTTACAATGGAAATCTATATAACTCTATCCTTATTACCTCCAAGGGCTCAGATTAAACTGTTGAGCTCCTTTTATTCATTCTACTTATCTACTTATCTGCGAAGATTAAAGAGTTTGGTCAGATTTTATTCTCTATCTCTAAGCATGAAATTCAAAACATGGAATAACCAAGATTAAACTATTTGGTTACCATGGATTGTGTCATAAGTAACAAGTTGCACACAATCATTTATACAAAAAGTGAAATATTAGTAGCATTTTGACTTGCATACTTTCATGGTCTTTTCATTTTTCTTTGGGGTTCATTTTTCTTTCATTTTTTTGACCTTTTCGTTATTCTTTTTTTCCTTTAATTTTTTTTAGGACATACCCTCTTTACATTTTTTAATTTTTTGATTTTTTACAAATATGGAAAACATTTGCAGAAGGCAAAGGTATGTACATATTTCAGAGATAAACTAAGTCAATCATAAATTATGACACCTATTGGTATAGAAACATAACACCTGGCAACAAATTTCTTGAGTGAAGAATCTACATGCCCTTATCACTCATGTGCCCAAGCCTATGATGCCACAATGTCGTATCTTCTCCTGTAGATGTTAAAGAATTAAGATAATTAGAAATACCATTGCATAAATAAAATGTACCAACCTTTTCTCCTTTTTCTATTACCAGGGATCCTTTAGTGACCTTCCAGGTTTAATACGTAAAAGTAGTCACACAGCCTTCACCTCCTAACTTCCCTGTTGAAATTAGATTTTTCTTCAAATCTGGAACATGCCTTACCTCCTTCAATAGCCATTAATTTCCATTCCACTGTTTTATGAAAATCATACCCATTCCAATGATTTTATAGGGTTTATCATCACCCAATCAAACTTGACCAAAATCTCCTTGAACATAATCATGAAAATGTTTCCTATCAGGTGTGGCATGGAATGAGGCCCCTAAATCTACCACCCAGGCATCAATAATATTTTCTAATGAAAGAATCAAAGCATCTTGCAACACATCACCTGTCACATTCGCTTCATGATTGTTTTCTTGTTGCACATCTCCTTCTTTTCCCTTTCGAGACTTGCAGTATTTCTTCAGGTGTCCTTTCTTCCCGCATTTCTAGCACACTATCCCCGATCTGGACTTGGATCTTCCTTTCCTTGACTTACTGCGATATCTTGGGCTCTTTCCACTTTCCATTTTTCTTCCCCTAGTCTCTATAGTCAAAGCATTACCTAATGTCTCACTAGAGCTTTTTCGTCGCATTTCCTCGCTAAGGATTGCAACGATAACATCATCAAACTTTAAAGTACTAGATCCAAAGACATAGTTACTAATGGCCATAACTAAACCATTCCAACTTTCTGGCAATGAGCATAGAAATAATAGAGCCCTAACTTCATCATTAAAAGTTACGCCTATAGAACTTAACTGGCTAGTAACTATATTAAATTAATTTAAATGATCAACAACATATCCACCTTCTAACATCTTTATATTAAATAAACGCTTCATAAGAAATACCTTATTTTAGGCCAAGGGTTTTTCATATAGTTTGGCTAATGCTGACATTAAACCCTTTGTTTTCGTTTCCTTTGAAATATTAAATGCTACCGATGCCGCTAGGCACAACCGTATTGTTCCAAGTGCCTTTCTGTCGAGAATATCCCATTCCGTGTCTGTCATACTTGTCGACTTCTTTGTGTTTCAGCTCAATGGTAGGTATAGATCTTTATGATACATATAATCTTCCATCTGCATCTTCCATAGTTGGTAGTTTTGGTTGTTAAATTTATCAACTTTAAACCTATCATCTTCCGCCATTGCTCCCACTCAAACCAAGGACCCTTCTCTCCTACGAGTTTATCAGCCAAATAGACCTTCGGCTCTAATACTAGTTGTTAGAAAATTATATATTACAGCTCAATGGAACACATAAAATATATTGAAGAAATATAAACATAGAAGACACATAAAACAAGAGAGACACAGATATACATGGCTCACCTAATTTAGGCTAGGTGCACCGGAAATAGTCAACCCTTCCTTTTATATTATCTAACGAACTAAAGAGATACAACATACAACGGATCTGCTATAATTCCCTCTTCGCTCTCACATAATCTCCTCTCTCTTTCTCACTCAGAATACAGATCTACATAGACACAATAAAATTCCCTCATATATAGCGAGGGGTTGCCTTCTAGGGAAAAAAAACCATAAATTAAACATAACTTCTACTGTCATATCTCTGCCTAATGAATGACCTAGATTGACTATGAAATTACAACATTTTACAAGGAAAATTTACATCCATTTTTAGCTTCAGGGGCGCTGCCCCTGATCCCCCGCCAAGGGGAGGGCTCCTAAAGATCTGTTACACAGCATTTTGTCACTATCCTTGTACTCCCCATTCCTTGATCATGGAGGACCTCTATAGTGAACCCTACATGCTTTCCCTTCATGAAGAAAATCCCATTGTGTCCCTCTTCATGAGTAGAACAATTCCCTTTTGCACCATTTCCCCAAAATCTTTTGTTTTTCCCAGTTTACAAAACCGGTGCTAATGACTCTTTTCATCCTCGTGCTGATATGCAGGGATTGACATTGTCCCTAGTGTCGACCAGAGTGATTGAGCTTTATTCCAGTCACGCCGATCCTCTTATGAATTTTTTTTTAAATAAGGAGCTGAAGCTTCCAGCTCTAGAAGCTTCGTAACAGAAGTCTGGTAAATGGTTTGGACAGATGGGGTTGAGGATGTCAGTTTGGGTTCCTTTCCCCTATAAGGATGGAACTACCTGAAGAGATAAGACCTTCTCCCATTATAAGTGGATCCATCTCCCATCCATTCATGCTATATAAACCTCCATATTTCCCAAGCACAAGTTAGTGTTAATGTTGGTGTGCTAGTGCTAATTAAGTTTGGAGTAAACAACAAGTTATTCATAGTTGTAGCTCTCTAGTTGTGTGAGGGAGAAGTGTGAATTTGGTTTAGTGTGAAGTCTAAAGGGAAGAGCCTTAAAACTATCATTGTTGATACCATCATGGAATGCTAAGAGAAGTGTGTGGGAACCTGGTTTTGTCAGAGGAGAATGGAAAAGTCAAGGAAATGGTTGTAATCTCTTCTTGATTTAATATATATGCAACTATCAATTGATTTCCTACATAATGTGTCATCTTACATGTTTATGGCTTAATGTTTCTTGAATTGTTAAGTAGGTTGAATTACAATTTTTCTATTATCACGGTTGTTGTTTGTTGTTGTTTACTTGTTTCAAGTGTTCGAAGAAGGAAACGAGAGATAGCTGAAGCAAGCAAGCAAGGTCATCATCAGACGGGATAAGCGTACTAGGAGGTAGGCCCTATTAATTGGTTCTAACCTCAATAAATCTTCCATAGAATGTATTGGTTGTGGCTAGACCCATTATCGAGCTAAAGGAATTATTTGTGTTCACATTCATAATTTTACTTCACCACAAATTGGCAACTCCACTGGGGAACCAATCCTTCTATTTGTTTGTTTGGGATTTCATGGTTTTGTGTGAACTTTTCTGGTTCCACTTTTTCCCTTTGGTTATTCTTGTTTTCCTTTGCTTGTTGGTCTGAGTTTGAAATTCATAGTAGCAAGTCTAGTCCCAGCTTTAATTTTTTTTTTCTTGGCTTCCTACCTCAGTGCGCTTAATTCACTAATAGTCGCGCCGATTAGCGTGATATTCTGAGAAACAGTCACGGCGACTTCCTTCCAGCGCTTGTTTTCAGTTAGGCAGTCATGCCAATGCTTGTAAGTGAATATTAGGGTTTGTCCCAAATCTTGGCCAATGTGTTTTTCTCTCATGATTTTGACCTCTTAAGCCTTTTAGATCGTTTTCTCCCTGACTAGAAAGTTGCTTTTCATTTGGTTTGTTTTCTTGTTGATTTTTCATCTTTCCGCTTGATTTCTTGGGTCATTGGATGGTTAGTGGCACTAGGCCATCTAGATTGTCATCCATTCAGCTGATTGTGAACTCAATGAGTCGATTTGTTGGTGCATTTACTCACATTTCGTTTGCGGTCCGGCTACGGCTTTGACCCCCATTACACATGTTTGAAAAGTTTCGTTTGCTTGTCTAGATGTTACTTTTTCGGCATGGATCACATTGCTTGTCTTGTTTTTGGTAAATTTGGTGTTTCATTAGTCTAAACGAGTTTCTCTTTTCATGTTTTCATTTTCTTGAAGAGCTAATTGTCTCGAAAACTTTTTCATTGAAGTGTTGTATGCGAAAAATTCATTTCGTCGTTTCATGAAAAGTATAAAATTCTAGTTTGTTGCATCAGTATGCTATGGTAGTTAGCATCATTGAAGACTAGGATTGCATTGGAATTTGCAAAGAAAAGGAACTCTCTTTTCTTTTGAAAGGACTGTTAGAAATGTACTTGTCAGGAAATTATGAATTGGAATGTATTTTTCATTAGTTTATTTTCTCAAAAGGTGAAGTAGTGAAAAATCATTTTTCTTTCAGTTGCTTGGTTGTTTGCATTTGATTCTGTGTTTTCTACCCTCTCTAGTGTAGAAAATTCATCGAATTGAAAGGGTCTTGTCTCATTTAGTTGCATTTAAGGTTTTTGAGTCACATTGCTAAGGCATGAAAACTAAGACTTAACTCAAGATAAACTTTAAAATGAACTCAATTAACCTAAGACGCATTTGAATTCTAATGATCACCTCTATAAGATCTAGGCTAGAGACATGTTCTGGCATCTTTATACCTAGCAGTTGTCATTAGCTTCGGCACTAGACAACGCTAGTACAGATTTGTTCTCCCCGTTACCATCTAGTATATAATGGGATACCCCTCTAGGATGCAATCCTTTATCCATAGGAAGCCAAGTCGGCCACCTTGCAAATGTGATACACCGAACACAGTGTTTGTGCAGATTGCCTGCCCATACTTCTCGGTTTGCCGGGAGGTATTCTGAAGTTCATGATTGCCTGGTAATCCTTTTTACCTAGACCATCCAGAGCAGTCATTTGATCTTTTTGAATCATTAAACTTAAAATATCATTCAAGTGCTTGTCCTTTCGAGCTTGTTTCCAATCGAAAGTGAAAGAGCACCAATCTATTATGCATCTTGATGAATTGATTTCCCACAATCTTATAACATCATATTAGTCTTTCTAGACCAAATTGTGAGTTTCCCTTAAATAATTTTTAAAGCCTTGAAGTTTATCTCTCCCCTTTCCTCTTAACTAAGACAAGGTCATCGTGGCTGAACCATTTGGTTCACCTAGTTCCTCTTCCTCTCCTCCATTTGAAAGATTGCCTGAGGAGCCTTTTCCTGAATTACCAGAGTCACTCGAGGACCAAGGTGTTGAACTTAGAATTGTTCTGAGCATTCAACCTTTTTCATCTCATCCTCCACCTACTTCAATTGATGGGTCACCTACTGATTTTGGCCGGGAATCTCGAGACAATCCCATTTAAACTCCTGAGAGTTTGCCGACCACTAACAATCAGCTTGGACTGGTTATCTATCCTCCAAATCCTTTGTTCGACCTTGTTGTGATATCATCACAGTGTCTGTATAGTCTATACAATCAGCCAGGTGTTCCTTTGGAATTGTCACCTCATGCCTCTTCAGTCGTTTGCCGTCGTTTGTTTCTAGATATGGAACCCGGAGACGATGCTCCAGTCAAATCTATGGATGAGTCAGAAGTTACTACTCCACACACTCTCAACGAGGAAGAACATCCTTTTCCTCCTGAAGGTTTCCCCTATATAGGGAGCATTCCCGTCAGTGTGAATCGGGAATTCTCGCCTAAATATGTATCCTTAGAACAATTGGTTTCAGGTACATCTAGTGCCTCATCACTTTACCATAACCCTATTTGGGCGTCAGACGCCATGCCTACTACAGGTCCATTCATTACGAAATCGACCTCCTAATAGGTCGTTACCTCAGTCCTGGTGCAACCCACTGCTCCGAACCCTCTTGTTCGTCCGTCCCAGTTACCCTCGTGGTTCAACCAGATGTCTCTGTCAGTTCCCCAAACCCTCCAGTCAGTGGCCAGGCTGTGCCACTACCTGAGGGGCAAAATCTGAATGTTTCTATGGTGTTAAGTGCCACCAATGTGAGTAGCTCACAGGCTCACATGCTTGGTATGAACCAACCTTCTTCTGGTATTATTCAAAACCTTGTCAATCCTGCTGTGTTGAGCAATGTCTAGTACCAACAGGTTCAAAATCCCGTTGGTCCATCTGGGTCAAGAAAATTTCATTATCAATAGCCTTATGAGGCCCAGGTTCAATACCAAACTCCTTACTTTCCATATTGTTCTCAAGGAATGGTTAATCTGCCTTACATCCTTTAGTTTGGGCAGCAAGTTCAGCCTGGCTCATCCACTTTGTAGGGTGGCTATGGCCAGATTCAGTTTGAAAATTATTCGAGCACTGTTCAAGTACCCTTGCAATAGCAAGGACAAACTCTACAATAACAAGGGAAACCTTTGTTGTAGCAAGGGCCATCCACGCAACAACAAGGGAAAATAATCTCATAGCAAGGTCAACTGCAACAATCGCATGGGCAACCCTCACAATAGTTGCAGTAAACTGTATAGTAGCAGATGCAGTATGATCCGCAAACCTCCCAACCTATCTTCGCAGGGCCAACCTCTGCAGCACCAGGGACAACTTTTGTAGCTGCAGGGCCAACCCTTGTAGTGGCAAAACCAACCCGGGTAGCAGCAACCCTTATATACATATCAACGGGGGCAACCCTTGCAAGGGTAAGGCCAGGGTTAAGTCTTGCAGTAGTAGGCCCAAAATCCTAATGTCCTAGTTCAACAGTTCCAGAATCCTTTTGGCCAAGGGAAACAGGTATAGATTCCCTATGTCCAAGGGAAAAATGTGTACAATCCTTACACCCAAGGGCAACAGATTCAAAATCCTCTTGTTCAGGGGCAACAGGTTCACCACTCGTATGTTCAGGGACAACATGTATAATACCCATATGTCCAAGGTAACCAGGCTCAACAGCCTCTTAACTCGTATGTTGCTTATCAACAACCTATGACTGGACAATTCCAAGGTATTCAAGGTCAAAATCCTCCCTATGGCCAAGGTAACTCATAATGGGGGCATAATCAAATGCCATATGGCCAAAATACCCCACTGTGGAGCCAAAATCCTTACCAGCAGGGATGGGATCCTCCGGTTGGACCCGCTTACCGACCTCTAATGCCTTTTAATACTCAATTGCCATTCTTGGCCACACTAGAGTTGCCATACGTGTCTCGCCTTATGAATGATCTGATTCTTCATTCTCCATACTGGCCTCCAATTTCATCCAAGATCCTGAGCAATTGTCCTAAGTTCAATGGGAAAGCAAAAGAATATCCTCAAGCCTATGTGATGACATATCACCTCTGGTGCTCTTCAAATTCTTACATTCACAATTCCATTCGTCTTCATCTTTTCCAACGAACCCTCACAAGTGCTACAACCAAGTGGTACATCGAGCTTCCTCGAAGTACTTACCATGACTTTAGCTCGTTAGCCATGGCTTTCCTCACACATTTGCAACTGTCATTCACTATGAAACTGTCACCTATTTTCTCACATCGCTTAAGCAAGATACTGTGACACACATCTCTGATCACATCCATGAATGGAGACGTAGACGTTGCCTGATGAAATTCAATATTATTGATCAGTTTCTCACTGAATGGTTCACTAAGTCATTTGTGGCCCCAATTGCTCATGATATAGCTATGGGTGGGTGAATTACTAAAGGACAAGCCATTTCTCGTGCCCAGTACTTAGATCTAGTTTACTCTCAGTCTAGCACTTTGTATGAGTTATTACCTAATGCTCCACGGCCATCATCCGATCCCATGGCATCAAAGTCACAGGCTACACCCCCTGTTGATGAAGTAATTGGTTCAGTGTCCTAGAACCCCTCTAAATCTTCTTCCAAACAAAAGTCAGTCTCAAACACTGTCTCCAATAGTTCCTCCCAGAATCCACCTGGCCCTAGTAAAACCTCGAAACTCCACGTTGTCCAGTCTACCACAGCGGACATATCCTCAAAAGGTAAGAAGAAAGGCAAAGGCAAGGGTAAATTCGATGCCCCAAAACAGGGTCCTCCTAAATCATCTATTGGTGAGTCTTCAGAATGGAAACTTGAGTATCCATACTTCATTTGTGAGGAGGATCACTATACTAAGGATTGTCCCCAACAATCCGAAGTGAGTTGTTTCCTCAAAGGGACCCCAACTGTCCTAAACGATCCATTATGTCCTAATAGATTCACATGGTAGACCAACGTCAATCTTTTGCTTCCTCAGGATCTCAAGTGTTCATGACGAGTACACATATTAATGTGGCTACTAGATCAAAATATTACCAAACCCCTGCTTCGACAGTCGAGAAAGAGAAAGAAGCCACCCCTTCCCCTTTTGCCCCAAGTTCTGGCCCTCTTCATATCGAGCGCCCTAACCCTGATTCCGCTATACGGCCACCCCCTCGAGGTGTGCTAAGGAAATCCTCATACAATCCCAATGCTCGAGCTGCTCAGCACCATAATATTGTTAAGATTTGGCTCAGGCTTCATGAGCTATGTCGGCTCTCGAGGTGATCCAAAGTTACCCATCATAGTGGGAATCTTTGCTGTCGACTATCAAGGGTATTGATCCTACCGATTCCAATTTGATATTTTTTGATTTAGAGAACCATGTTCTGTGCCTACCTCATCAAATTGCCTTTCTCATTCAGGTAATCATCAATGAGAAGACCATCCACAGGACTGTCATCGATGAAGGTGCTTCCACCTACATCATGTCAATTGCATGTTGGAAGGCCATTCGTTCTCCTGCTTTGAACGAATCCCTAAACACTTTGGAATCTTTCAATGGGCACGATTCGTGACCCTTCGGTGTCTTACCTAACCTTGCAATTACTCTTGAGGGAAAGATAGTGCAAGTCGAGGTAGAGATTGTTGACGCTAATCTCAATTTTCATATTCTACTCGGCCGGAGTTGGACCCATGCCATGCATGTTGTAGCCTCCTCCCTATTCCACATGATTCGTTTAACCCATCAAGGGAAGATTGTCATTGTTGACCAACTTTCCTTCTTTGCCTCTTCCTCCTTGGATGGCAATGTTTTGTACATCAAGCAAACTCATGCTCCCTATGAAAGTGTGGGGGCAAGTCTTTTTAAAGATTCTACCTTAATGGGAATTTTTCCACTCCCACCTCCTCATTTTGCCTCTGTCAACATGATCTCTGTCAAATCTGACCCTTGGGTCATACCTTCACCAGATCTTGTTGATACCTAGGGTGAGGTTATGCCATTCAATCCTGCTGAAATAAATTACGTGGAAATTGTTTCGACCTCAAGTTCTACATCTTCTGATTCTTTTGTCTCAAATACCTCTCTTGATACGTATTCTCAATCCACATGTCTTAGCGCTCCGAAATCTCTTAATCCCTTAGCTGAGACTTTTCTTGCCGATGAAGGTATCATGGAAGTAATTTCTCTCGAGGAACCACCTTGGAACGATACTCATCATCGTTCCTCGTTCCTGCCTTGCCCAGCAGTCATGTCTACCAATATTGAGTAGTTCTCTTCTCAGTTTGCTTCCCTCCCACTTTCACCACTGATCATGAATCATCGAGTATAATCTAAAGGAAATTTGGTAATATTACTCAAATGATGCCAATTGATATTTCTATCAATCTTGGTATTGCTGAACATGTCCATATCGGGGTAACTTGTTCTCTGGATGAGATCAAGACCTATACTTTTCTATTTCAAGAATTTCGTGATATGTTTGTGTGGTCCTACGAAGAAATGTCTGGCATTGATCCTAGCATTGTTGTGCATGAAATACCAACTTATCCTCACATGAAGCCTATTCGCCAATGGCTCCACTCAGTGCACCCTAGGAAGGCCGCCACTATCAAGGGTGAAGATGAAAAGCTTCTCAAAGTTGGGTTCGTCTATCAATCCCTCTTACAGATTGGGCGTCAAATATTGTCCCGGTGATGAAAAAGCAAGGCATGATCTACATTTGCATTGATTATCATGATCTCAATCATGCCTATCCTAAGGATAACTACCCTACTCCCTTCATTGATCAGATCATTGATGAATGTGCTGGGAGCAAATTCTTTTCCTTTATGGACAGTTTTTCTAGATACAACCAAATTAACATTGCACCTGCTGATCAAGAAAAGACAACTTTTATCTGTCTATGGGGTACGTTCATGTACAAAAATCTCCCTTTCGGCCTAAAAAATGCTAGGGCTACATTTCAGCAGGTGATGTCTTATGCGTTTCATGATATTTGTAACATCATCCAACCTTACTTGGATGACCTTCCTGCTCATTCTCGTAAGCGCCAAGATCACCCTAACCATCTTCAACAGATTTTTCTTTGCTGTAGACACTACAACATTTAGTTAAACCCGCATAAATTTGTTTTCTGTGTAGAATCTGGATGACTCCTCGGCTTTATTGTTTCCAAGGATGGTATTCGCCTTGATTCGCTTAAAGTCGAGGCTATTGTAAATTTACTCCCTCCATCTTCATTACACCAACTTTAGAGCCTGCAAGGAAAGGTAAATTTTCTCCGTCATTTTATGCCCAATTATGCTGGGCTGTCTACAGGATTTACCCGGTTGCTCAAACAAGGAACGCCCTTTTCCTGGGATGAGATTTCCCAAAAATCTTTCAATGATCTCAAGTATGTCCTCGTAAATTCTCCTTTGATGCATCCCCCGGATTATCATCGAGATTACTTCCTTTACCTAGCTGCAGCCACTAGCACCATTGCTATGGTCTTGGTCCAAGACGATGACAAAAGCAACAAACATGTTATATACTACCTCAGTCATAATCTTCTCGAAACTGAAACAAGTTATACCCATGTCGAGAAGTTGGGTTTGGCTGTCGTCCAGGCTATTCAACGCTTTTGGCACTATATTCTCTTATGCACTACTACTGTGATTTCTGAATGCAACCCCATGACCTACATCCTGACTCGTTAGTTGTTGGGGGTTAAGTATTCTAAATGGATTGTCATTCTCCAAGAATTCAATTTGGTATTTACTACTGCCAAATCTAAGAAGTCAATAGTTTTCATTGAGTTAATTTGTTCCCTTCCTTCTACGTCTTTGCCTACTAGTGCAGATGAACAAATACTAGACGAGACTCTTTTCCTGATTAGCACCCTTGATCCATGGTACAATGATATCATCGTGTATCTCCAGATCCGTGTTGACTAAGGATGATCGCCGACGGATTCGGAATCATTCCCAACCCTACTGTATTATTGACGATACTTTATACCGTGTGGGTGTTGATTCAGTTCATTGTCGATGCCTTACTCTTGAGGAGGCTGAGAGAATTCTCAATGACTGCCATTCCGGGGTCTGTGGCAGTCATATGTCTGGCTATGCTACCACTCAAAAATCCTTCTCGCTAGTTATTTATGGCCATCCATTTTTAAGGACTGCATCCTTGTTGTTCATAAGTTCCATGAATGCCAAATTTATTAACGCAAGATGTGCACCCACCCTCTCACCTACACCCCGTCATTACCGTTGGTCCTATTTCCAAATGGGGCATTGACTATATGACATGTAACCCTCATTCGGTTAGGGGGCATGGCTATATTATCGTTGCTATGGATTATTTCACCAAATGGGCCGAGGTGATGCCTACATACTCTACAGATGACAAAACGGTGGCTCAATTCCTTTTCAATCATGTTATTTCTAGGTTCGGCGTACCTCAAGCCATTGGCACAGACCATGGCTCCTATTTCAGAGATTACATGATGGCTGAGCTGACTTCCACTTTGGGTTTGTGCCACGATGGTTCAACTCCGTATTACCCTGAGGCCAATGGCCAAGTTGAAGCTATGAATAAGGTTTTGGTTACAATGCTTCAGCGTATTATTGGGATGTACACAAGTCAAATTGGCATCTCATGCACTTTTAAGCTCTGTGGCCTTAGCGAACCTCAACCAAAGACGCAACTAGTTTCACACCATTCCCTCTTGTCTATGGTCTAGAAGCAACGTTGTCGATTGAATATGAGATTCCTTCACTCAAGCTAGCTATCGAACTTCTCCCTGAAACATCACCTCAGGAAGAGCACCTCTTATATTTAGAACAACTAGATGAGACTCGTCGATTTGCTGCTTTAGTTATTGAAGCACAAAAGAAACAAGTCAAGTCCCATTTCAATCAGTCGGTCTCCCCCCGCAAGTTATTTGAGGGTGATTTGGTTTTACTATATGACCAAGCTAATGATAAGTTTGGGGCAAGAAATTTCGAGCCCATGTGGCATGGGCCCTACATTGTGAAACGTGTTTTGCAAAAAGGGGCCTATGAGCTTATTGATTATGAAGGAAATCATCTGGACAAGCCTCAAAACAGGCTTTACCTCAAGAAGTACTATGCTTAGGTCATCTTACATGGTTACTTGTGTACATTAGTGTGTCATTCATTTTTGTGTAGTGTGGTTTGGTGTGTTAGTTTTCAAACAACTTTCTTGTTTACTATGTTTTCCTTGCTTTGCAGATGTCTGTGACTCTCCACATCGGTTTCACTGATGATGCTTTTTGTAGTACCTGGAACCTACCATCCGTGGCGTGGGCTATTCATGACCCTCATGGTGAGTTGATTGATCTTCAAGGTATCTGTTTAGGTCACACAACTAACAACATTGTTGAATACAGTGTGGACATCGAATTGTTGTCAGAAGCCATTTCTCTTGACATTCGAGAGTTGGTTGTCAACTTGGATTCACAACTTTTCATCCTTCAACTGAATATGCAATATTCCATCAGAAACCCTCAGATATTGAGAATGTATCTCTGTATTCATTTGCTGGAAAGGCATTTTGATTATATTACATATCATCATATTCCTAGATGCATGAATATATTGACAGATGAATTAGCTAATTATGTGTTGGATAGAGATTTACGAAACACATGAAAAGATAAAACAAATCATTTGTACCATAGTAAGCAAGAAAATACAACATATACATATATGGTGATAATGTTTGATACATCAAAACCCCAAAAAATAATATGTGTGTCCAGAATAACATCGACGGCTCGCAGGCCTCATATATCCGTGGCATGTAGGCCTCAAAAATGTAAATGCTAGACCTAGGAACTAATCAACATGGTGATCATGGTAGCATGACACAACTTGTGCAACATGACTCAACAATCAGCGAATCCGATCCAATACTCCCACCGTGTGTCTCTAGTACTAGCAAGGAATGTCTCCCACCCGAGCATACTCTGGGATACCACGAGTCAACACCTCAAGGTTCCTCGTGATCTCCTTCTTGTTGTCACTCCCCTCCTGATAAAGAGCGACAACATCAAATTAGAGGGTGACATGCCTGGCTATTGGGGACATCCCAGCAAGACGCTCCGGTCCAACATCTGCATTAACAAAGTGAAATGTTATAAACAAATATATATATATATATATATATATATATATATATATAAAATAAAAAAATCACAAAATTAAAAAATGATTTTTTACCTTCATCGTCAAAATCCTCTCCACCTGGTAGCGGCATGTCCAGATCTCCACGAAATTCAGTGCCACTGGATGGCCAGTCCTCCACGATGATCAGCTATTGTCGTAGCCATCAAAAGAAGGCAGGCCTATAGGACATGTGCTGGACCCTAGTGATCCTGGGTATCAAATGACTCTAGTGGGCCATCTGCGGGTCACGTGGCATGGGAGGATCTACCTCAGTCAACTGGTACAAGAACAGTGGCACCCATTCCAAGAAAAAGGTCACTAGTATAGATCCAAGCAAAATTGCTTTAGATTCCCCACCTTAGCTTTTGTCAGCTAGCGTTTTATGTTGATCTTCATGGCTTCCACCAAATTGAATATCGTCGATCCTGTACAGTCGATGGCATATAAGAATTTCGACTTGTTAATCTCATGCACTGCCTGGGACCCCACCACTTTATTGATAGTCAACAATAGTACTCTCAGTGTCAGATCTCGAATGGTGGCAATCTCAATCTTACCACTCTTGGATTGGAGGGCTTCAGGGCAATGTTCGACAAGCAACATGGATATGCTTGCCCCAATTGGTCGTGGCCCATATAACTTGACTGGTTTCCCTCTCCGGGATAGTCCTCTGATGAAATCTATGTTTGAAGTTTCTAACTCTAACTCCTGGTCACCAATGACAAATATTTCCTGATTTATGTCCCTGAGAATAATCAGGTACTGAAACAGCTCAGCTTGGGCTCGCATCCATGGCATGAGAAAGAATTTGAGGAGCCCATAGTCCCTTAAAGCGTTCAGGCAATTTGGATCATTCAGTGCTTGGGTGTCCACATCCTAGTGCTCATGTTCTTTATAGTCTACCATTTTCGGTGATTCTTTCCTGAAAAAACCATAGATTTAAGTCAATAATTATTTTTGGCCCATAAATTTCAAATTCTAAAGGTGGTTTTGAGGAGAAATTGGTTTTTTTCCCTATTCACGGTGTGGCACCCCTGTTTTAAAAACAGTTGTGCTGACGGCGCGATAGGCCATTTTAATTACCCTTGGCCGGCGTGATTTTGTGCTCTAAAGTCGCATCAACTGAGGGTGATAAAATTTTGACAAATCCTCCCTCAAAAATCCAAAAAATGGTGAAAAACATGAATAAATGGTATGAAAATGAAGCTTATGTCTTTCTCTCTTATGTGTAACTGGCGGCTCAGCGAATGACCTCTCGGATCTCCCACAATCTGCTCTGGAACAATTAGGGAAAAAGTGAGTAAAAAGTATTTCACAGCAAGGTAAAATAGTAAATGGTAAAAAAAAAATTACTTTTCCTCCATTTTATTCAGTTTTTCATGAACTATTAGGTTTTGTAAATATTTTGACCTATTTTTTCTCGAGAATTGGATAATGCACTTTACCCTTTTTGCAGCGACAGGTGATGGATGTTTGATGATGATGACGAGTCATGTTTAAGCTCTTTTCTCGACTCGTAAAACTCATATGAAAAGATTGCCCAGTGTTTTTCCATTTTGACTCGTAAAAGAGAATAAAATGTGGGGTTTGCTTCCAAGCTTTTTTCCAACCGTTTAAAATAGAAAAGATAGTTGAGCCCTTCTCGTTTAGAGATTGTTAACGGATGCAAAACATCGTGCACCCAGTATAAGTTTACCCCATTTTCGGGCTGGGATGCACTATTTACTAAAAAGGTACTCCTTTATTGAAATGGTCAAGAAGTTCTCTCAAGTATCATTTTCTACCTTTTTGGGCTCAAGAGGCACAACTCTACAAAAAGGGACCATGTGGAGTTTTCTTTTCCATGTCTTCTTCAAACTCTCTAAACATGAAAAAGATACCGAGTTACACCTTTTTCGGACTCATTAAACGAAATTGGATTCATCACCATGACGAACATGAGCTTCTCCTTCCTAGGGCTCATTGAACTTACTAGGTCAGATTCATCCGAAGGATGAAATTGCAGTTCAAGCATATGCTATCCCCTTCAAGCCTGCGATTAAAAAATAATTGGGGTACTTTCTAGAAATTGTGGGGGAAAATTTGGAAATCTAATCAATTGTGTTGGCAGCTCACTCATGAACATGACACTTTCTGCTTCATGTCGGTTGGGATATCCTCCTCTGTATTGTTGACCTTCCTGGGTCGGGTTGTTCATATTTTCCTTCCATTTGATCTTTGCCACGTCATCATGACCACCGATCCTATGGATCTAAAAGCTTCCAAACTTCTAGTTGTGTCGTCGATATGTTCAAGAGTTGTCCTTCTGCAGTTACACTTACCTCTGATTCTCTGCATCATCCAAAATAATTTTGCATCCCTTTGTCTCGTGTCGATGAGGTGGTATACATTATGGCCCTCCTTCGACATGGTAACTTGTTGTCGACTTGAACTCATTATCCAGGAAGTTGACTGAGAGACTCCCTTCCAGTACCTTAGAGCTTGCATGCCCTAATGGCAAGTTCTTTGCACTCGATGACAAGTTCACATCATTGGTTTTCGATCGAGTGATTTCACGGGTGTTTGACTTCAGTTCCTTTATTCACATTCCATGGATTGTGCTGAAAGTACATTGAAGAGCATTGTCAGTATTGGTGGTTTCTCTCACGCTTGTTAACAGTTTACATCATTGACCATTAATAAAGCGACTTTCTAACATGTTCAATGTCTACCCATATATTCACATGTTAGAATTTGTACTTTGATCGGGTCGTGTTGAAGCATAAGACCCTAGGCTCAGATCACAAAAATCCAGGTTGCAAAGTGATGTGACACAATTATGTTGATATACTTGTCTCTTTCAGATGGATGGGTGCGAAAATACCATGAGTTCTCATATGTGATCCTTCTCATTATTGGATGGATTTGACCATAGCTTGGTTTTGATATGATCCTCTTTATGGGATGGCGATGCCTATACATGGATCCATTTACATGATCATTCTTTGGATGGTTGTGTCCATACCACAACTCATGTATCATTTGACAGAGTTTTCAGTTATGTATATGTATTTGTACTTGCTTGCAGGTTTTCCAATGATAGACTTCATTTCCCTGCACCGATTCATAAAGCATTTCATCCCTCACTCTTTAGGGGGCATCTATGACACAACATTTTGTCATTGTCCCTATACTCCTCATTCCTTGATCTTGGATGACCTCTATAGTGAAGCCTACATGCTTTCCCTTCATGAAGAAACTTTAAATGTGTCCCTCTTCATGAGAAAAACAATTCCCTTTTGCACCATTTCCCCAAAATATTTTGTTTTTCCCAGTTTACAAGACTAGTGCTAATGACCCTTGTCCTCCTCACACCGATATGCAGGGATTAAAACTATCCCTAGAACTGACCAGAGTGACTGAGCTTTGTTCCAATCGCGTCAATCCTCTTATGGAAAGTTTTTCAAATAAGAAGCCGATGCTTCTAGCTCTAGAAGCTTTGTAACGGAAGTCTGGTAAATGGTTTGGCCAGATGGGGTCAAGGATGTCAGTTTGGGCTCCTCTCCCCTATAAGGATGGAACTACCTCAAGAGATAAGACCTTCTCCCATGAGAGGAGGATCCATCTCCCATCAATTCATGCTATATAAACCTCAATTTTTCCCAAGCACAAGCTAGTGTTAACATTTGTGTGCTAGTGCTAATTAAGTTTGGAGTAAACAACAAGCTATTCATAGTTGTAGCTCTCTAGTTGTGTGAGGGAAAAGTGTGAATTTGGTTTAGTGTGAAGTCTAAAGGGGAGAGCCTTAAAACTATCATTTTTGAGACCATCATGGAATGCTAACGAAGTGTGTGGGAACCTAGTTTTGTCGAAGGAGAATCACAACGTCATGACAATGGTTGTAATATCTTCTTGATTCAATATATATTTGATTGTTTTCCTACATAATGTGTCATATTACATGTTTATGGCTTAATGTTTCTTGACTTGTTAAGTAGGTTAAATTAGAATTTGTCTATTATCACGGTTGTTATGTGATGTTGTTTACTTGTTTCAGGTGTTCAAAGAAGGAAACGAGAGATAGATGGAGTGAGCAAGCAAGGTCATCATCAAATGAGATAAGCATACTAAGAGGTAGGCCCTCTTAATTGGTTCTAACCTAAGGAAATATTCCATAAAATGTATCGGTTGTGGTTAGACCCATTATCGAGCTAGAGGAATTTTTTGTGTCTGCACTCATAATTTTACTTCACCACAAGATCGTTGCCACCCCCCCTGGACCCCACTTGTACCGCAAATATTGTCGGCGACGTTGCTGCCACATTACGAACTGGGTTCCAATGTAGTGATACCTCTGAATAAACAAGATAATCAGGCTCCATACCCAACACATTTGCAATGAGTGTAAATAAGTTTCAATTCACATCACATCATATTGAAAGCATAATAGGAAATAGGAAACACTGAAAATTTGTACCTATATATTAACTTTGGTTTTACAAAAAATTATGCCTTGAGACACATATGGCTACATCATGCATATAATAAACTACAATGAAAATATCTAAGTAAACACATCAATGGTGCTCATGATAGAATGACACTACACAAGCTATCTTGCATAGTAATCGACCAATATGGCTAGGAATTTCAATAGTGTATTGATGAAGTCGCATTGGAATTTGATCGACCACGGTCTCATCAATCCCGTGTGTCACCCCCTCCATGTGGCACTCCACCTATGATAGGATCTCAACTACCTCAAGATCCTGTAGCACATACCATCCTACCACAACAACCTATATTGTTTACACTACCTCCTCATGTGGTTATCTCTTTGCATGATGAAGATATGAAGTACCTACTAGTCGAACTAGTCCAATATCTATAAGAAAACATCAATTGTTTAGTCTCAAAAAATTTCAAAACTTAAATGGTTGAAATATTTTACCTAAAGCATCCCATTCCTAACCCTCAGGAAGCACGGGCTCGGGATGATCACGGAAATACATCCCTGCGTAAGGATAATCATTGATCATGATGGACTGTTGATGCAACCACCCAAAGAAGGCTGGTGAGAAGTTGATCGTCGATGGACTTGCATGTCAAGGCATATGATATATCCACCTCCTCATCCGTGGGGACCTTAGATCTATACGCTTGAGTATAATATGCCGAGGTTGAAGTAGTGGCACCCGCTATAGAGAAAAAGAGACTACGATCAAACCATAGACGAAGTTATTTAACTTCCCCTCTCTTGCTTTAGTCAGTTTTACTTCTTTCATATTGACCAGAACTCTCTCTCTCTAGTTGAATATTGTTGGATCTAGATACTCCACCTCGCACTGCATGTATGATCTACTTGATAAATGAAGTGTTGAGCTACCTTCTGATCTTGCGATAATGAACAAGATTGTTCTCAAAGGTAATTGGGTTACATCTTTTATATTTATCTTTCCATCACTATTTGGTTGGGCTTGAGGTCTACAATATCTAACTATATAATCTTTCACCATCTCCCCACCAATTCTCCCACCCAATAGAGAGATGGGGGTACCCCTTCTGGATAAACCTGTTAGAAAGTAGATATTTTCTACCTTTATCTCGAGTATATGTTCCCCAAACCTAAATGCCTATGCCCAAAAATCGCATGAATGAACAAGACATTTCAACAACTCCATCTATTGCCTCATAACAGAAAGCCAAAAGAATTTCAACAATCCATAGTTTTTTAGTGCCTGGATGGTAGCAGGATCATTTTCTGCATTTAAATCATGTTCCTCATGTTCTCTTTCTCTCCAAATGAATTCCATTTTGTGCTAATGAACACCTAAAACATCAACAAGAGATTTAATAGGTTACATTGTTCTTTTCTTTGATAATTTCATTTAATCATTAATACATTAATTTCACCCCATATCATCATTACATTATTTCAATCTACACCATTATTCATCAACATATGCAATTATATAAAAAGAACAACATCATCATCAACATCAATGCAACGAAACGTAAAGGAACAATAGAAGAAAAACATGCACATAGATAGAGACACCAAGATTAGTCCGAGACCAGGGAAAAACTCACTTATATCGTCATCAAATGATTCAAAAAAAGAGATTACAATGACCCATAAATTTATCTATGCAGAAAAACAACTATGATATCCATGAAACATATATGATCATGCTTGAAAACAAAACCCTGATTTTGATGACTGTAATATGTTTTCACTGACTGTAGACAACTAGTGGGTACTACTGTCACTGTGCCAAAAACTGATGAACACTACTGAACATTGTTGAAAATTTTATGGAATCTTGGGAATATTGAAATATCATCTTTGAGCCTTGGTCACAGGAAGGAGGATTTGTGTGAGCATATATAGCAGATATCAATGCTCTCTATGAACTATATGACATCGTATATGGTAGCCTAGATGCTCTAGGACCATTCTATGCATGGGTTTGGGAGTCAGACTCACCAAATTTGCTCCAAAACCCTTAGACTCTCTCTTCCAGTTGCTATGTGTGCATCTAGGATGACCTGGATGCTCTTAGGACCACTCTGTGCAAACGTTTGAGCACTGATAGCTTCAAATCTACCTTTGAAACCCTGGACGCTCCATAAGATTCTTTGCCAACATCTAAGGCTCTCTAAATGTTGTCATGACCATTGTGTGCCATCATCTAGGGACTAAAATGTCTGATTTTGTGCCAATGTTTGAGATCCAGAAAACCCTAGATCAAAGCGAGCTTCGCCCCTCAGAATTCAAACCCTTGTGCGAACTTTCCTCCGACAGACCTGTGCGAACCAAGACGATAAGAGAAGATAATATGGCTTAATCAATGTGTCAAAATGAGCTTGGGGTCTCTTCTATTTATAGGCTTTCCTGAGGGTCCACATGGGGTTGAGGCTCACCTAAGCAGTTACACATGTGGTTAGGGCCGACCCATTACATAATACATGTATGAATAAAATAGTTCAAATCTCAACTTCTTCTTAACCAAATTCGGTGATCTTTAGGTTGATCTTGGTCCTCTCGAAAAGATAAATATATTGCAATCATTATCTTCATTATATGATCAGTAAAAAGTGGAATTTGACCGTCTTGTGCTATACAACAACCCCCCATTTCATAAAATTTTACTTTCAAAACTATGATATGAAATGGGTCCTTTTTAGATTAAATTGGTATCAATTTATCATTCCTCAAAAGGTCCGAAAAGAAACAAAACATTATAAACCTTTAGAGACAATAATATAATCGGTCTTAAAATAAAAAATGAATAATTCTTTATTATTGCGATAAAGCGATCGCAAGGTCGCATATTGCAATAACAAAGGATGCATAACAAAAGACCCATTGGTTTTCCCCGATGCGACAAGCGCGAATAACTATCGGATATCGGGAAGGTAAGCAATCATAACAAAAGGCCCCTCTCTTTGCTCCGATGCGATATCGCTATCGGCGATCGGGGAATGTAACACACATGCAACTAAAAGCCCTCTTCTAAAAACTCCCGATGCGAATTAGTGATATCGCTATCGACGATCGGGGATCCCGTAGTAACACCAATATAACAACTTAAGCATTCCTCCGATCCTCGATTGCGATAAAGCTAAGCGCGACTTTCAAAAAGGATTGATAAGGCTTGGGTATATTATGTTTAATTATTATTAAAAGCCTTTCTCTTCCCGATAGTGATTCACTTACGCCCAACCGCCAAAACATCAAAGCCATGCTTAAATGAATTATTCAGCCAATAAAAGATATGATGAGAATTTAAATGATTGACAGGTTTAAACATCCAATTAATGGAGCAGTAATGCCAAAATCTCTTCAGAGATTGTATCCGCGGCCACCTTATGTTAATCCTCCATTATTAATTGATTGATATAACTCTTTCATATTTGGTTTGCACCACCTATTCTCCGCATTACGTTCATTTTATCTCCTATGCAGATCTCCTCCGAAGCAGCAAATTTAGGCCAAATGGGGAAGAAGTCTAAGAAAGTTGGAACAGCTTCAGCTTCCGCAGTAATAGGACAACACACTGCCGATCCGGGACCAAGTAAAAAAGGATTAATCTTAGACACCACATGTCTTGGTCTCAGTAATACTACTTGGCAGAGCATCTATAATCTGGCTGAGGCCGAAGAGCCTTAGGAAACATTAGTACAAGCTACAACAAACTCAACCCGGAAGTCCGAGGCAACCCTAAAGGATTTGGCCGATTCTTACCTACACCAGATAGCGGCTCAAGAGCAAATTCTTCCATACACAGATGTGGTAAGATGGGCGGTTGAGGAAATTCCAATTACAAACATAACATTTTGCACTATCGACGGGAGAGTATTTGGTTCATTTCAACCCAATGATTTGAGACAAATGTACCATTTTCCCGAACCAGAGAAGAAGTATAACAAAGCATTCCTGGAGAAGTTCAAAGATGAAAATGAAATTGAATCAGTGCCTATACGGGAATGGAGACAAAACCCAGTGAAACACAAGCATGAGTCCTCGGGTAAGTACTCTGTCGATTCCTTGTGTTCTCCTTATTGTTATGTTGGAGCGATCATGTGTAGAATTTGGGGGTTTCATGATTCCTCAAACTTCTCCATAGAGATGGTACCTTTAATGGAAGCAACATGCAATAGCGAAATAATGGATTGGGGGAATATATTATCTGATAAGTTAGCAACAGCTATTCCTGAGTTCAGAAACAAATCACGCGTTACTAAAAGGTTCATTCCTCCATTTTACTTTAGTGTCTACATCTTAGATACTCTCTGTTTTAACTCCGAATTTCATGTGCTGGGGTGGAGATGGACTCCACAGGACTCCATGCCCATTCATATCTATCACCAGAAGTTGTGGAAAGCCCATTATAAACACCACCTATATCAAGTTTGCAATGGATTTATGTTACCGATTTACTATGCAATTTTTGACAAACTTGCTCCTAAGATTTCTTCACAAGCACGGATTGACTTGACAGCCGTAGGAACCTAGTTTGGAGAAGAAAAATTTACATATGTAAGAGTTTTTGGTAGTCATGCCAGGCCTCACGTACTCCCCTTGTATATACCCGACAAACTATTGGCTCGAGAAATAGCATATCAGCTTACATCCGAAGGAGTTACAAATACTATGAGGAATAAAAAGAAGCAAGTCTGGCCTCCTTTTCCACTAAGGTGTGGCATTTACACTCTGCATGACTACAAGCATGCAGAGAAAAAAGCAGAAAACATAAATACACTGAATCTCGCCTCTCTTCGTAATAGACGATTTGATCCAAACAAAGTTGTCTATAATGCACTAGAATAGGCAAAACTCACTAAATTTGAACATCAAGAAGATGAGTTTGAGGATCTATTCTCCTGGGCCAAGTCATTATTTCAGATTCAAGCGCTAACTAAAATGAGATATCACGATGACGGGTTAGTCAAATTTAACAAACATAGAGAGTAGAGGTTGCAAACTATACCTCTAGATTTGTTAGCCACTGCCCCGATGACACAGTCAAGCGAGCCTGAACAGTGACTTACCAACGAACCTCTTGCTACATCAGAAATTTTTGGAGAAGTCCAAACAAGAGAGTAGGAGGAACTCCAGAGGAAAGAATAGGAGGAAGTGCAGAGGAAAGAACAAGAGAGAATATGTGAAGAGGAACAGAAAAGGCAGAAGGAGAAGAGCAGCAAGGATGTGAATGTCGATACCCAAATTGACCCAAGGTTGCTCCAGGGATGGCAACAATTCGATTCAATCATAAGCAATCTAGAAAGCTCAAGAGAAGCCGATACATCCAAAGCGGCTGAGACACAGGATACAACATCAAAAGAGGTTCAAAGCAAAGGAACCAGCGGTCTACCCCCTACTACAAACATAGAAATAATTCCCAAAGATCCTTCGGATCAAATCATTTTGCAAGTAGAGTGTCACACGGAATCTGTCAAGGGTGCGGACACGACTGACCTTCCTAGAAGTCTAAGACATTCTAATGACAAACAAGACAAAATGGAGTGATCTTTCTCTAAATACACCTTTTACAACATGAAAACTACAAGTGTTTAGGCTTACCTTATTCCAAAACGCTGTTGTTGAAGTCCGTTCTTGACGATCCGGATGAGCTCCTCCTTCAAGTCAATTCCTGCAACCACAAACAATCAAACAATTACCAAGCACTTGCATTTCATATAATAAAACATATATTCAACATGCAGACCAAGGAACACATGAAATAACTCATTAACACAAGCTATTGAGAAAAATAAACCAGTTTGTATTAATAACGAAACAAAGAAACTCTTACAACCTGGCCTTGGTGTTGTGCAAGTTCCTCCCAGGGTCCATCAAGGGTTTTCCTCTACTTTGACAAAGCTCACCCTCTCCCAAGTAGAATCAAGTGAAGACAATCTCTCCTCACAAAGGCTCTAATGGAAGACCTAAATCCTGCAGCATTTACCCAAAGAAAATGTATAGCTCCAACCTCCTCTCCTTTTGGCTCAATGCCTTTATTTATAGTGCTGTAAAGAGGTTATTCAGGTCCACTATCAATGGGATCATCCCCCTCTATGGGTGGGATAGCTCCCTTATTGATGGGATAAGTTCCCCCTTAATAGAGATACATGAACCAACTGGAGGCGCATCCATTTCATCAAACCGACCTCTAGAATGTTCTAGAAGTAACCACAAGTAACTTTTTCAAGATAAAACTCGCGCATTTTGCCTTTTACAGAGGGACGCACCTGTCCCTTAACATACAGAGCGTCCATGGACGCAGATTTTGTGAACATGGCCAGCGTCCCCGCAGGTAAGGCTAGAGAGAACCTGCGACCCCAGAGATAAACATAGTTTTTACAAGACTTTCTCTCTTCTTTGAGTTTGAGATGGATAACAGAGGCATGAGACTTGCCTAAGAGGGTAGCATGACTGTTGATTTGAGCCATACTAACTGTAAGTAGTCAAGGTGACATTTTTTAGTGTAACAGATTGCCCCCTAAAGTGCGAAGCCTGGAATAGAATAGGGTTTTGTAATTCTAGGAAGGGTGAAGCGCTTTATCATTTCAAGGATTGCCTTGTGGATGGCCTGGTTGGAACCTGCAATTTTCAACACAAAATACATGGATAAGATTATATCATCACTGAGGTAGGCATTCCCATACTCAGATTCAAAACTTTAACTAATGGACTAACTATTCTGATACAGGAATGATCTTGCAGTACATCATTTTTATAGACTTTTGTAGATACAGTATGGACGCAGCCATCTGTTTATGATAAGTCTACATAGACAATGAATACAAAACTCCTCGCAGCCTGGATGGTAGAAACTAGATCCAGGGTCTTCACTTCTACTTCCCGAATTGGTACGATTCTAGCCATGTGATTAAATGATTCGATGTCGAACATGGTAGAAACCACTTGATTACCAGTCAATGATGTAAACTGTTAACAAGCGTGATAGAAACCACCAGTAATGTCAATGGTTCTCAAAGTACCAAGCACAACCCGTGAAATGTGAATAGATGTTTTGATGTCGAACACTTCACGGAATCCTCTGATCGAAAGTCAATGATGTAAACTGACGTCAAAGGCGAGAAACCTGCCATTGATGCATGCAGACTTCAAGGTACTGTCGATTCCTAAGTCATCTTTCTAGATAATGTGTCGATGTCGATAGAAAACGACCCGTTGCAGGCAAGCCCGCAACACGAAATCATTGTTCAAGTTGAAGAAATGTTGCTGTAAGGACTGACTCAGGGATGGTCAAATGGATGACAAGTATTTTGCAGATGAAAGTTTTGCTTGCAGACCTCTTGAACACATAACGACACGACAGATGGCTTGGTGACGAATAACTCAAAGTTAATCCCCGGAACCCGGTTAAAGACTTTCAAAGTGATTTGATCAACTGTGAGGTAAAAGATTTCCCAACCCAGGTGAATGAAAAAGTGTCGTGTTCAAGAGTGGTAATAAAGTTTCTTTTGAGACAAAAGGTAACAAACAGGTTCATTCTTCTCTCTTTTCCCCCACCATTTCTGGCAAGTACCTCTTTATTTTTAACAAGCTTGAGGAGGATAACATATGCTTGATTATAAGCTCATCCTTCGGATGAGTCCAACCTAGTTTAAATTCGAACCCTAGGAAGGAGTGGTTCGTTCCTGTTTGTAATTGAACAGGTCCTCTACTGTAAAAGTTTAACGAGCCCAGTATAGGAGAAACTCGGCGTTTTTCAATTTTAGAGAGTCTGAAAAAACTAAAGGAGACTCCACGTTGAACTTTTTCGTATATTTGTGTCCCTCAAGCCCGAAAAAGTATAAAATAATACCTGGGGGAACCGCTTGATCTTGCGACCAAGGAGTACTTTCATAATAGTGTCGTTAACCTGAAAAGTAAAAAGCGATCAAGGACACGTCGTTTTATTTCCTTATCGAGTTCGAAACGACAAAAACCCGGCAATCTTTTCCTGATTTTGCGGTCAGAAAAGAGCTAAAAGGGGACCGTCTTTTAATTTCGTTTTAACGAGTGAAAAAGAAACACTCGGCGATCTTTTCATGTTTTAGGAGTCAGAAAAGGGCTTAAAAGATGACTCTGAAATTTTGTTTGTGAAAAATTACAATTTCCCTCGAAATCCCTTCGTCCTGCACAAAAGCGACACATTACTCATACCTGTTTAAAATAGGCAAAAATACATTCAAAAACATCTTTTCATGGTAAAAAATGAACTAATTCATCCAAAAAACCTATAAAAAGACCTTTTACCATGTCATTTTTACCGTTTCACTGTTGAGGTTGAAAAAGGAGCTTTTGACAAGAAACTTCCCGTGGTTGCTGCGGAAAATCTGACCGTCGGAATCGAACGCCGCTTCACCGAGGTATTTTACACATCCCACTCTTCATTTTTATCCGTTTAGTTTTTTGTTTTTGGTCTCTGTTTCATTTTTTGGGGGGGTTTTGGGTTCAAAATGCGCCCCTCGGCGGACGCAGGTGCCCTTCGGGTGACCTGCGTCCCCCGACTTTTTCTCACACGGGAAAAAGGTCGGGGGACGCAGTCCGCCTTCAGGCGAGCTGCGTCCGGACGCCCTGTGCTACAAAGCCGGGGTGCGTCTTCCGCAAAGGGCGCATTTCAAAACCCCAACTCTCTCAAAAAACCACCAAATTTGCTCAAATTAATTTCTAATTGACTCTTTTGATGTGCAGGACCTAAAACATGTTAGACTGGAGAGAGAGAGAGCACGTAGAGGACGATGAAGCTGCGATTAACCACCAACCCTCTCTGGATGCCTTAAGAACATGTGGATTGTACAAATATTGGACCATACCGGGCATGAGGGGCCAGGTAAGATTTTTGGAATGGCTGGTTGAGCGATGGAACGTTCAAGATCAATGTTTTTACATTGGAGGGCACCAGCTCGAGATAGAGCCCTCGGATGTATACTTTCTCACTGGCTTGCCAAACAGAGGTGAGCAACTCAACCTTGCGGGGACCAGGCCGGGTGGCCAATCCCTTGATGATCTCCGCGAGGAGTGGTGCAGACCAGGGACTCGCCATAAAAAAGGCGTGGAGATAAAGCACATCGCTCTGGCGGAACTTAGAGTTATTGCATTTACGGTCACCAGGATTTGTGGCGCGGCCGCCTTGCACATTGCCTCCGGATCCCAAATGCGGATGGCAGTTGACTGTTACCAAGGCACCATCTTCAACTGGTGCGAAGCTGTGTCGGCTCATATGAAGAGCCAACTAACCAAGGCAAAGAACGGACGACTAAAAACTTTTGGATATGGGCCTATAGTCGTGAGCTTTGCCTTGGAGAGAGTTCCTATGCTGATCCCTCAGCAACTCACTGTTGATGACTTGGGTCCTCGGGAGCCAAAGCTTGTTCGATGGGTTGCGGTGATGGCCCGGCATCCTGACGAGGGTGCTGCAGTGGTTCGATTCTCAGACAGTTACTTCGACTGGCTAGAGGGCCAGCTTTTTGTGATACAAGACTTTCCATATGCCGGAATGGATTTCAGAGGTGATCCGGACATGGTTCTTCCACAGGGAGAACAATGGGATGACAGAGGTACTTTCATTTTCACAAGTTTTCTAATTATGTATTTTTTTATTTTTCATATATATCGTCTCAAAGTAACAGTAAAACTTTAAAAATGCAGATGTTGGACCACAGCGTCCAGCCAATCTCCGGCCTTACGACAGACGACATCCAGCTGCACCGGCACCGGCCCCACAGGATGCGGCAGCAGAAGTACTAGCTGAGTTGGAGCATGATCTAGAGCGTCTCACGGCAGATATACCTGAGACTTCTATGGACGACATTCCTATCAGGCTTCAACGCTTCGTAGTCGCGGTCCCTGGACCGTTTAGGAGATTTTTGCGCAAGGTAGCCCGCGCAGTGGTGTCGTACAGAGAGCACCACCAGTGATTGACTAGTCACTTTTGTAGTCACATGTGACATTTTTGACTTTTTGTACTATCATTTTGCCGATCATAAGGTGTGTTAAACCTATGATCGAAGACGATGTATATATTTTTGGACACACTTCTATCTATATCTATATATCACTATTACCGGCTTATCTTGTTTAACATGTATGATGAAATGTCTTTAAATTTACTTGCATGATTATTATAAATGTCTGTCCAACACTCGAGAAGCAATTGCATCTGCTAATGTATTCAAAGACCTTGGAATATGTTGATATTCAATGTAATCAAATTCACGTTCCAAGAGACGCACTCTCAAAAACAACCTTAATAACACAGGATTTCTAATGGCATAAACTCTATTAAGCTGTAATACAACAAGTTCAGAATCTAACCTCACTATCAAACGTCGAATTCCAAATGAAATAGATTCGGATAATAATTCAACCACTGCACTGTATTCTGCAATGTTATTCGTTGTTTGACCGAGGCTTACCCCATGCATAGAAACTAACTCGTCAGAGGGCGAATAGATAACCCAAGCTGCGGAAGAGATATTCCGTGTACTACGACAAGCACCATCAGCGAATCCAATGTATGTTTGGAGAGGCGTCGACATCTACAATATCAAGAGTAAAACCAAGATAAGCCAGGATAATGACGAAAACCACACTTGCTAAGCTAAGCACACTGACTAAACTAACACACTTGCTAGCTAGAAAGAAAATCTAACCTATCTAAAAATTTCTCCATACCCATCATTTTAAGCATAATACCTCTTTAGGTAAAGTCCATTTCTGGGTTTACCCAAAGAGTCCCCATCAAAATCAACTAACTCATAAGCCCCTTTTGCTAGCTTTCGCTTTACAATGTAGGGCCCATGCCACATGGGAACGAATTTTCCAGCACCTAGCTTATCGTTAGCTTGATCATATAATAGTACTAGGTCTCCTTCCGAAAAACTTCGAGGGGTTACATTTTTATCGTACTGAGCTTTCATTCGTTTCGCGTGAGTCTCGATAGCTAAAGTAGCGTCACGTCGAGTCTCATCTAATTTAGCCAAGTATAACAACCGTTTCTCCTCTTCGGAAGTAGCTGGAAGTAATTCGACAGCCATTTGAAGTGATGGGATTTCGCACTCAATAGGTAACACAGCTTCTAAGCCATAAACTAGCTGAAAAGGGGTGAAACCTGTTGAATTTTTCACTGAAGTTCGATATGCCCATAGCGCCGAAAATAACATGTTATGCCAATTCGTTCGATGGATACCAATGATCCGTCGAATCATGACGACTAGAACTTTGTTGATTGACTCAACCAAACCGTTGGCTTGCGGATAATAAGGTGTAGAGCTATCGTGGCGCAAACCAAGCTGGCTTGTAAGCTCAGTCATCATGACATTTCGAAAATGGCTTCCATGGTCCGTAATGATTGCTTGTGGGACACCAAACCTAGTTATGATATGATTGAATACGAAAACTGCAGCTGTCTTGCCGCTTGCGTCGAATGTAGGCATCGCCTCGGCCCATTTAGTAAAATAATCAACCGCGAGGATGATATACGCATGCCCCCCGGCCGAGTGAGGGTTACAAGTAATAAAGTCAATGCCCCATTTGGCGAATGGACCAGCGGCAATTATAGGGTGGAGAGGAGCAGGTGGAGCGCGCATCTTGCGATCAAACACTTGACAGTTGTGGCATTTTCTGACGGCAAGGATACAATCTTTAAACATAGACGGCCAGAAATAGCCAGCGCGCAACACCTTCTGAGCTGTGGCATACCCAGACATATGACCGCCACATGCTCCAGAGTGACAATCATTCAAAACTCTCTCAGCCTCTTCGTGAGTTAAACAACGTCGAAAAACTAAGTCTGCCCCCCGGCGATAAAGTGTATCTCCAATAATTCTGTATTGCTGGGATCGAAACCGAATTTTTCGACGGTCTTCCTTGGAAGCTTCAGGCCGAAAGGTTTGGGTTTGGAGATAGATGATTATATCCCCATACCACGGATCTACAGTGCTAATAAGAAACAAAGATTCGTCCGCAATGGACTCCTCTGCCACAGTCTCTGTGTCAGCACTCGGGAAATCACACATCAATTCCGCGAAGACTAAAGATTTCTTAGACTTGGACTTCTCAAACTCCAAGTCGAACTCTTGCAGGATGACGATCCATTTAGAGTACTTGCCCCCTAGCAGTTGTTTTGTCAAGATATAAATCATAGGGTTGCAATCCGAAATAACAGTAGTTTTGCGGAGAAGAATGTAGTGACGAAAACGCTGGACAGCTTGAACGGCTGCCAGGGCCAATTTCTCCACATGTGAATATTTTAACTCAGTTGGATTTAAGGTTCTGCTAAGGTAATATATCACATGCTCTGCCTTGAATTCATCTTCTTGAACTAACACCATTCCAATGGTGGAATGCGAAGCTGCGAGGTATAAGAAGTAGTCCTGGTTGTAGTTGGGAGGATGCAATAACGGTGCATGGGTCAACGCGTGTTTTAATGCATCAAAAGATTGTTGAGCAATCTCGTCCCAAAAGAATTGTGCGTTCTGTTTCAACAACCGTGTAAAACCTTTAGTGACCTCGGCGTAGTTAGGGATGAATCGGCGTAAAAAGTTCGCTTTCCCTTGCAAACTTTGGAGTTGGCGCAAACTCGAAGGAGGAGGCAATTGGATGATAGCCTCGACTTTCGAGGGATCGACGCGAATGCCGGTTTTGGAAACAACAAATCCCAGCAATCGACCTGTTTCTATACAGAAAACACACTTGTGGGGATTCAACCGAATTCGATAATGCCTACACCTCATAAAGATTGCTCGTAGGTGGACAAGGTGATCAGCTCGTTGTAAAGAATGAGCAGGCAAATCATCGAGATAGGGTTGCACAATGTGCTTGATGTCATGAAATGCATAAGACATGGCCCGTTGAAAAGTAGCGCCGGCGTTCTTAAGCCCAAAAGGTAATTTGCAATAAGCAAATGTCCCCCATGGACAAATGAATGCCGTTTTTGGTTGATCGGCAGGTAGAATATTGATTTGATTATAACCTGAGAAACCATCCATGAAGGAAAACATCTCACTTCCGGCACAATCATCAATTATTTGATCGATATAAGGCGTAGGATAGTTGTCTTTTGGACAAGCTCGATTGATATCCCTATAATCGATACAGATTCTTATTGTTCCTTGTTTTTTATTGACGGGAACAATATTCGATACCCAATCCGTTAACGGGATCGGATAAATGAAACCTGCTTTCAACAGCTTTTCGACTTCTGCTTTAATTGCAGCTGCTTTTCGAGGGTGAATCTGACGCAACCGTTGCCGAATGGGTTTAGCATCCGGGTAGGTTTTGATTTCATGAACAACAATGGCAGGATCGATTCCTGGCATTTCTTCGTAGGACCAGGCAAACACGTCGCGGAATTCTTGGAATAGGGCCTTGTAAGTTTGGATTTCTTCTTCAGTACATGCGGCACCTATATGAATGTTCTCCTCGATTCCGGGCTTCACTGAAATATCAATGGGAATAGTACGAGAAATATTCCCTAAATTCAGCTCTGAATCAGAATGTTTCGTTGGATCCTGAGCGTCTTTGACATATTCAGCGGTAAAGATAGATGAAAAATCATTTTCAAATGCATCATCCTTAGGTAAAAACGAAGATCTGTGATGGAGATCTTCCCATGGTAGATCATCTACACTTAGGATTTCGCGAAGTTGTTCGTCAGATGACACTTCTTCGGGAAACGTTATCCGTTCTAAGGGTGAGGTGAAAAGTGACTCTTCACTGACCACATTCATTTGGTCGGTTGAATGAAAGTCGGTAAAAGACATAAGAGCTTCATAAGCAATCTCATACGGACTCAACGGCATAACATCACCGAGTGAGTCTAGCTCAGAGTCAGAGGGAACATACCAAGGATCATCATAAATAATGTTTTCTGACGTGATCATATGAATTGTTGCAAACGAAGGGTCTGCATTGAGTGGAGGGAGAGGAAAAGTTCCCAGTAAACCGGAATCCTTAACTAAACCTACACCAATGTCCCTATAAGGGATTGTCGTTTTACCAACATGCTGGATAGTTTCTAAAGAGGTTGGGTCGGATGAAAAGTATGTCAGCTGATCAATAGTCACGATCTTACCGTTATGTGGAAACTTAATGACTCTGAAGACCGATGAAACGACCGCTGTCATAGCATATGACCAACTTCGACCCAAAAGAAGGTTGTAGTCTAGAGGGGCATCAACCACTTCCACATCCAGACTAACGGTTTTACCTTCGACCCCTATAGGCAATTCTTGTAGAATACCAAACGGACGGAACCCACGGCCATCAAAGGCCTTAAGGATGGTGGGGGATTGGTTCAACGAAGGAGAACCAAGCGATCTCCAACATTGAATCGACATAATACACGTAGAAGCTCCCTCATCAATCACAGTCCGATGAATAGGCCTGTTTTTGACTATCACTGGAATTTGGAAAGCCATTTGATGGGGGAGACGCGGTGTACTACTTTCTAGATCAAAGATCATTAGGTTCGGGTCCTGAACATCGACAGCTCCAATAGCCGACAAAAGCAATTTTCGTTGCGCTGGACATGATTGCAGCACTTCGAGTGCCGACATTGCTGAAGGTGAAACAGCTAAGTCTTCAACAATGTTGTAATTCTGGGCTGCTCTCGCATGTGGATTGAAAGCAGACCTTCGAAGTACACCCTTGGCGGGCGGCTTAATCACTAAGTCTGGGTTAGGTTTTTCGATCTGTAGTGGATCGGAACCAGGAGCTGAGGTTGATGGGTTAGAGTGAGAAGATTCTGCTTCTTTACCATCAACAGGAGCCTTACTACCATAATCTTGCGATCGAGTCGCAATCCTGACATGAGACATCATCAAAATGGGTTCTTCACTGGCATTCGAAGAAGAACCTATCATCTTATTTTCCTGCTCGGGAAATGGATTCTTTAACACAGCAGGAGTGGGAGAACCTTTAACTATTTTCACTACCTCGGCCCGATGAGGGCAGTCTCTCGTAAAATGATCTTCTTCACAAATGAGACAAGGATAACGAGGTTTGCGCTTTTCGTCATTGGTTTCCGACTTTTCCGTTTTCTCCTTTGGAGCCTTGTCTGCTTTAGCCTTCTTCTTTCCTTTCTTCTTTCCACCGTTTTTGGATTTGGCCGTAGATGACTCTACAGCGTGAATGTCGGCGGTAAGTTCAGGAGGAGAAGACTCTCCTGTCGGAGAATCAGGCAAAGTGATAATTGGAGTATTGGAGGTCTTGGAAGACTTCTTCTTACTCTTCGTAGTCACGATACCGATCATACCATCAGCGGCATGAGATCCCGAAGGAGCAGCAGCGATTTGGTTTGACTTTGGAAGATCCGGAATTTTCTCGTGTAACGTACCCGACTGAGTGTAAACTAAGTCAAGGTATTGTGCCTGAGCAATGACTTGCTCCTCAGTAACTACTCCGGCCTTAGCTACATCTTCAGTAATTCTTGGTAATAATGATTTTACAAACCATTCAGCTAAAATTTGGTCCGGGATAAAAACTTTCACTAATCTTCTTCGACGTCTCCACTCATGGATGTGATCAGAAATGTACGTGGATGTCGATTGTTTTAGCGAAGTTAATAATTCTGTACCATTATCGTATCTGACTGGTAACTGAAAATGAGTTAAGAATGAAGTAGCTAACTGGCTAAAGTTGTAAAAAGAAGCCCGTGGCAACTCAATGTACCACTTGGCTGCGAGACCAATGAGTGTACGCTGGAAAAGACGTAAGCGGATAGAATCATCTGAGATGGAATTTGATGCACACCAGAGGTGGTAAGTCATCACGTGATTAGACGGATCCTCTCCAGACTTACCTTCGAACTTGGGTATATCGCTGGGCAACTTATTTGGCATTGGCGGCCAGAACGGAAGATATTGAATTGGATCGTTCGTTAGGCGCGTCAAGTCGGGTAAATCTAAAGTCGCAATAAACGGTAACTGCCGGTTAGGATCTCTAAAACTCTGAGTCACAATACCAGCCCCAGGAGGAGGATATCCAGGATAACTAGGAACAGGAGTCGCATTTGGGATATTATATCCTCCTGGAAAACCAGGATTAACCGGACCGTACTGGGGTTGCTGAGGTGGTTGATAAGTGTACCCAGGATACGGTTGATACTGGTAAACCGGTTGTTGGGCAGCTTGCCCAGGTTGATACTGTCCCTGGTACGGAGGTTGAACAAATTGAGGTTGAGTAGTAACAACCGTACTTGTACCAGGTTGGCCTGCAGGCATCTGGACTGTGGTTTGAACCGTGGGTCCAGACAACGGTACAGATGTCTGAGGAGCGGTTACAGGGACAGTAGAAACCGGAGCTGCCGATACTCCAGAAGTAAGCATGGTAGATGAAGCGGTAGTTGCTGCAGCCGTGTGAGGTGGAGTACTAGGTGCAATTGGCGGCTGAGTAACTACAGAAGTTACAGGGGTCTGAACACTTGACTGGACAGGTTGCGGTTGCTGGGGTGGACCAGGAACTGCAGGTTGTCCTGCTTGAGGTACCGACTGTATACTTGGTTGCGACATCTGTTGACCCTGTGACGGATCCCATGTTAACATTCCAGGGTATTGACTCGTAACAGGTTGAGGATACTGAGATCCATAGCCGTATTGAGGATAGGGTTGATAACTGTAAGGTGTAGTCCCATATGATTGCCCTTGAGGTGGTTGATAACCTTGACCAGGGTATTGACCCGTAGGTTGATAACCTTGAGGTAAATACGAATACTGGGGTTGACCTTGACCTTGAGGTTGGTATCCTTGAGGTTGATACCCTTGGGGTTGATACCCTTGGGGTTGCCATCCTTGAGGTTGCCATCCTTGAGGTTGATATTGATACTGAGGTTGACTTTGGGGTACATATTGAGGCTGGGGTTGATACCCTTGGGGTTGATACCCTTGAGGTTGCCCCCCAGTCACGAATGAAGTACCTTGAGGTTGCCCCCCAGGCATTAACGAAGGTTGCCCCCCAGGCGGTAATTGGCCACCTTGAGGTTGGTTAATGGGAGTTGAACCTGACATCATATAAACGTCACCTATACTCAATGGTACATTACCACTGTTTCCAACTAATAACCCATGATCAACAGGTTGAGGAGATGCTCCCGCAAAGGTACCAGAAAGTGATTGATACCCAGTAGGAACAGAAGGACCGCCATGTAAAAATGATTCAGGACTTTGTGAAAACACAGATGACTGACCAGACATATTTACAGGAGAATGAATTCCTCTAGGTGGAACCGGAGTACGAGGTGTAGAAAAACCTACTGAGTTGTCTAAAAAATTGGTTAATGCAAGGTACCAAGATTCACTTCTAGGAGGACTGTAAAAGATGGATTCACGCTCCCTTAGATCAAGGGTAATTAGATCTTCAGAATCAGAAACGCCTATTTCTTCCTCTGGAACAAGTTCTTCTATAGCAATTAATCCAACAGGAAGATTTTCGGTGATAATTCTTTCTATTCTTGGTGAATCAGGAACACTAGGAGTTGGAGTAACAGGTTCGGAAATTTCAGGTTCTTCGCCTGTTTCACTGGCAGATGAAAAACTACCAGCAAGCTCGGAAACTGTAACAGCTTCGGGATTGTAACCTGTTTCTAATCTTTGGTAATCTGGATGGACTACCAAAGAAGATTCTCCTTCTTCAGGTGAACCTACTTTACTGCCACTAGGAGTTACAAGGACCTTTAAACCCTCTAAATTACTGGGGTCGTCTCGAGGAGGTGAACCCCTAAGTTCACGGGATCTTCTCAACAATTCGGCCACAGAAACAACTTCAGGAGACTGGCCCGCAATGCGACGGGACCTTCTCGGTAATTCCGCCACAATTAAAGATTTTAACTACAACACACGAAAACAAAGTAAAAAATTTCAAATCAAACCACCTAAAGTCTTCTAAAGAACCAATCAAATTTGAAGCACACGCCTAAATAATCTAGAGCGTCAAACCACACACAAACAGTAGTCTTCCGGACCAAAAGCGCTAGTTGGTGATTAGGCCCAACCTCGCAGGATTCAGTACAGAAATAGTGGGTGGAACAGTTACCCCGGCAACCTGCTTAATGAATAGACTGGACCAAGTTCCTCCACTTTAACCGTCTCGAAGTGAAGCGAACCCCCCAGAAAATCCAAGTGAGTATAACCGACGTCTGCTCCAGGTACAGTGGGACCTTCCCTCCACCGTCACCTTGGGTAGAATCCTAGATATTATGGCCACTAAGGTTACCAATCACAACAATTACACCTGGGGGAACAGTCTAAACTCCGACAGCACGCAAGGGCAGAGTAGCAAGCTCCAATCCCCTTACCGGCTCCTTGACAACAATCCAAGGTTTACCGATAAGTGACCCCTGGCTCCTCGACAATGGTTAATCCGAGGTTTACCGTTTGTAATACGTACTGCCTGGCGTCGTTCCCAACGAGGGAGGAATGATCCCCTCACTGGTTCGGACACGAGCTCGTGTTTCTCCTTTAAGAGGAGCTTTCCCAGAATGTAACTGAAACAATTGGATTTGTTCTACTCAAGATAGACTATCTGTTTGGTTTTGTAGTCTTGGAGAGTTAAGTACTCACCTACTCCAAGACCCTAGCCTAAGCTATGTTGGTGCTTCAGAGCCCTAGAAAAATAAAGATTACTAGATTGATTTTAATTTAAGCGTTACTTTTAAGGTTGTTTCTTAAGTCAAAAGGTGATGGAAGTGAAACTAGTGGTGTGTTGACTCGACTCGAAACCACTACAAAATGCACCTAAAATGATTTATCCACTACTTTACTTTTTCGATGAATTGCTTAACTAAAAAGTTGAGAGAATGCAATCTTTATAAAAGCAACTTCTTAATTGAAGACAATCAAAGAAACAATTCGTTTTTCTTTTCCAAGCATAAAAACATAACTTCTCTTTACATGCACGAAAAAAACTCTTTTCTTCTTTTGAAAACAAAAAGCTACTTGAAACAAGACTTTTTAAGAAGA